>PVJL010004507.1:0-127892 GCA_004026885.1 Lyroderma lyra | reverse complement strand
ATGGTGGTGGTGACGATGGTGATTATGACTGTGATGATGGTGATGGTGGTGGTAATGATGGTGATGATGCTGATGCAATTTCATTTGAGAATTCAAAATTAAGTTCCTGTGACTTTATATTTGAGGAAAGGAGAAAATTTTTTATAATTAGCAAAAGTTTTGTAGAAAAACCCCTAAAAACCTAACATAAAATGGGGCTTAGAAATAAGACTTGCACATGGCAGTAGAATGAAAATAATAAAAAAAAAAGAAAAGAAAAATAAAGTTGTAAGCCACGGGGAGGTATGCTTTCTAGTTATATCCTACTATCCGTTCACAAGCTCTAGAAATAAAGTGCTCAAGGGAAAAGACAAGTGGAAGGGAGACGTTCAAAGGAAAAGACCCAGGGGAGAATTTTCTGAGGCATTTTCCCAGTCAAGTTTGAGGCTGGACTGCTGGGTGGATGTAAACCAGCTTAAAATAATGACCTAGCTCCCGAGGCTTGTCTGCGTGTGGCCTGGGCCCCGTGCTTTTCTCAGTGACCCAGCATGCCCCAGCAGGGTTCTCTGCTTCTGTTGGGCAGAGTTCTCCCCACTGCTCACTCACTGCCTGGCTTCTTTTCACATTTGCTTTTCCTGCATGATCCTCCCCTTGCCCAGGATAGCCTTCACCAATCTGTGTTCCTCCTGGGCGTCAAGGTAAGGTCAGTGTTCAACTCATCACATGAAGCCTGCGATGCCCACAGCCCCCACTGGATAAGCCACTTTTCAGACTTAAAGATGGAGGTGTTTCTCCTCGTGTCAACTTTGAGGGGTGTTGTTATGGTCGCTGCCTTACCGGCGGGCAGTCTGGAGAGCAGGCCCCATGCTTCCTCTGTCCTGTGCCCTGCAGCACCTTGCACAGCTCCCAGCACCGAGTAGGTGCTCACTGTCAGTTGCTTAACTGCAGTAGAGCAAAGACGGCATCTCAGTGTCTGCGAATCCCCATGGGATGACTGTTTTAGCTATGCTCGCACTCGCTCCTGTAATACATAAACCCTCAGACTGCAGAACCTCGCACAGTAGCAGCTTCTCATTCCTGTCGCATTTCTACGTGGGCATTTCTGGGGGAGTGGCTCTTTTCTAAGCAGTGACTCAGGGGCCCAGGCTTTTTCCACCTTGGAGCCCCTTGGCTTTCAGAGTTGACCAGGGGGTGGTCTTTGTTCCAGTCAGCTGGAAGGGGGGAAGGGAGTGGAGGACTGTGTATGCAAGTCATCTCTAGAACTGACCAAAAGGGCAGCATCTGTGTCCATATTTTATGGGTCAAAACTCCATCACATGTTGTTATGGGCTGAATTATGTACCCCCAAAATTCATACGTTGAAGTCTTAACTGTAAGTCTTGAAAGTACTCAGAATATGACTGTATTTGGAGGTAATGTCTTTAAAGAGGTAATTAATAGGAGGTCATTAAGTGGGCTCTAATTCAGTGTGACGGATGTCCTTACAAGAAGAGGGAATTTGGACACAGGCACGTGCAGGGGCAACCACGTGAAGGCGCAGGGAGAAGACGGCTGTCTACGAGTCAAATACAGGCCTCAGAAGGAACCAGCCCTGCTGACACCTTCATTTCGAACTTCTAGCCTCCAGAATTCTGAGAAAAGAGATTTCTATCGTCCTCCTATAAACTACCCGGTCAGCAGCACTTGGGTCCGTTCCTGCAGCCCGAGCTAATACTGCACTCGTGGACACACCTATTTGTAAGGGATGCTGGGAAATGCAGTCTTGGTGTGCAGGGACGAGGAAAGGCAATAGATTTTGCTGAACACGGAGCAGTTTAATATACACACTAAAAGATTTTTTAAAGAAAATATGGAATGTACTATTATATACATAGAGAGAGAGCAAAAGAGAGAGAGAGATACAGAGATAGAGAGACAGAGAGACAGGAAGACAGAGAGACAGCCAGCTCACAGGCTAGAAAGGTCCAGGGGAAAGAATAACAAGAAAGCTGTGTGCAGTAGGTATGGTTTGAACTGAAGCCCAAGGCAGCATAATGTAAGTTAAAGCCTGGACTTGGGTTTAGGACAGGAATGTCTGCCATTTGTTTAGCAAAATAAATTTAGGGAAATTACTTTGTTTAGTGCTTAAGGGTACAAACTCTGGAATCAGATTGCTGGGGTTTGAATCTCAACTCTATCCCCAGTTGTATACCCTTGGGTAATTTATATAACATCTCTGTTCCTTATTTCTTCACTTATAAAATGAGGATAAAAATAAATAGACCCTACTACATAGGTTTTGTGAGAGGATTAATGGATCAGTGTATTCAGAGCACTGAGAACAGTGCTTATGCTGTTATTGCGTGGCCTCGTCATGCCTCTGTTTATTCTCTGTGAGATGAGACTAGTGTAACCCTTCAGGGCTGATTGGAGCATGCGTTTTGTAGACTGCATGCAAACCCTGGCCGGCGTGCTTCAGCTAGTGACGTGGGCTCAGAAACATCGTCCACTCATTGATTTGTTCATTGATTCAGGCGTCATTAATGTGGATTACCTCTGTGGAGACTGCCTTTTCCTTTTATACAGATGGGCTTTACCTTTAAGTACATTAATTTAACGTTATACAGACTAAGATTTGAGCAGTAGGTTTTAAAGTGAGCATAGATCACATATTTAGTGTTTTCAAATCTTATAATTAGTTATTTTGCTTTTCGTTCACATGAGTCTCTGTGCTTACACCAAACAATTCAAATTAGGGTGTGTGAATCAGTATGCTAGGAACACACACACACACACACACACACACACACACACACAAAACGCGCACGCGTATGCACTGTCTGGAAAGTATCCAGCCATTTAATATGAAAAATTGAGGCATTTATGGCTGGATTTTTTCCGGATGGTGTGTGTGTGTGTGTGTGTATCCTCTTGCAATTTAAGCTAAATGATGTGATTACACTTAAAAATTTAAATGGCTCTGAGTGAACAGGTGTAAAAAATTCTATAGTTCTCTTTATTATGCCTTAATCGGAATTATTTTAACATTATTATTTATGTCCCACTTTATTTAAAAATGTACTTTAGATGGATTAAAGAGATACATGAAACAAAGCAAAAATAAAATAAAAACGAGCAGATAAAAAATAAAAGCAGCAAAATGAGAAAAGGTCAGAGTCCCATAGATACATCAAATTCATCCTATAGGTCAATCCATAACATGGGTAGCAGTAGACCACAAAAGTGGTTCTGAGCATCTTGTAGAGACACCAAAATAGGGGACAATGACCAGTTATCATTAGTATTTATAGGTAAAATTAAGTATGTCAAATAAACACTTTTCCCCACTCTTTTTAATAATCTTCTCTGAACTCACATTTTTCTAAACTTCTTTTCTGCATGTATCTTTTAAATTGATGCTCAGTTACCTTTATCCATTATTAAGCCACAAGATCCATGAACCGAAAAGCCTTGGGAATTAATTATTGTATAACGCTGTGCCTCACGAGTTATAGGACTTCCATAAACTGCACAGGGAGTGAATTAACGAAACTTTAAGATATATGTCAAAAGAAAGAAAACTGTTGGAGTGAACTTCCTACTTTCAAAGCAAGTGGGCTGGGAGGACAGGCTGAGTGAGTGGCAAACTGTTGGGAAAAATGAAAGTTGTAAGTGGATCTTTCTGTGTGTGTATATAATTATAACGCTAATTTATTATCATTTTCACATGAGCAGCTAAGAATGCAGTGTTGAAGGTGATGGTTTATCAAGAAAGGAGACATTATTAAATCTAATTCTTCATTCTAAAGATCAATCAACATCGAAATCTCAGGAGGAGGATGGTCTGATTTCCCTGGTAAATTGGCCATTTGCTTTAAAAGAATTTTGAGTAGAGTCATGTCAAGTTATAAGTTCCCTATGAACTTAAGGGTCTGTAAGTGTATTTTCAGCAATTCATAGAGCTCTCTAGCATTTATGATTGCATGCAAAGTTTAGAAGTCTCTAGTCAAATTAAAGCATTTGTAGTATTGTAGACTATTAATTTGGCCTTTAATTCCAGAACTCTATGTAATGGTTATCTGAGTTGTAATTACTCTGGGGATTTCATCCAATCTCCTTTTCTTTCATACATGCGTTCAGCAAGCACTTACTATATGCTCACAATGCGCCAGGCACAAGAAACGTCATGGAGCTTACAGTTTGGGGGGAAGAAACGTCTCATGTGCATGGGAGAAGACACTCTGTAAGTGCCATGAGTGCCACAGAGTCGCCAGGAGGTGGAGGTCTTGAGGGGAAGGGTTAACTTCTTGGATTTGGCTGGGGACATGTGATGGATGAGGTGGCATTGGGTCTGGCCCTTTAAGACCCAAATAACATTTGGACTCCCCTTAAAGGGCACATATGTACAAAAGCATGGACATAAGGAAGAGAGGAAGGAATTTAGGCTGAAGGATCTTAAATCCAAATGAAGGCGTTTGGACTCTGCTATGGAGAGAGTTGTCTGAGAGGAGGGAAAAATACCATGAGGAAGGTGCTCAACTCGGCCTGGAGGGGAGCAGCAGTCAGCGTCCTGTGTAACTAGCGGCGGTGCACAGGTTGTAGATGCTGTATGTATGTCAGCCTCTTTTACTCCACCCAGCAGAACAACGCCAACCACAGGTTGGGGCCCATTGTCAGAACAGGCCTAGCCAGGGATAGGAAGCAGATTCTTGTTGGCGGGAGCTGGGCTGAGAGGGAGCAGGGGGTGACTGCTCATGGGAATGGGGTCCCCTTTTGTGTTGAGGAACTGTTGTGGCATTAGGTGGTAATGATGGCTGCACCACTTGGTGCATAGATGAAAGAAATCGCTGAGTTGTGCACTTTGGAAGTAATGACTTTTGTGGCATGTGAATTATCTGGATTAAAGGGAATGTCTGAGACAGTCCTGTATCCACCACTGTTTTTACACAGTTGCAACCTGACCTTTTTCATGTATATTTAGATATGACGTCTTCATTAGCCCTCCTTGTTTTTGTGCTGTGCTCCGACTTAGTGTCTTAGACTATGTTCTGTGTTTTATGTTCTCTTCCAGTTAGCAGCCCTGTGTGGTGGTGGTGTTGCTGTTGCTGTTTCTGTAACGACTTTGGCAGTGGCCTTGCCTCGCACACCCCTTCAGATCTTGGTAACTTAGATGGATAACAGGATCTCCACCGTAGTGGGTGTGACCCTGCCACCTGAAGATCTTCTTTACTAGGCTCCAAGCCTGCCGGCACAGGGAAACTAGTAAGGCATTTGAAGGGAGTTGTAAGCCCCTAAGGCAGTGGTTCTCAACCTTCCTAATGCCGGACCCTTAATACAGCTCCTCATGGTGTGGTGACCCCCATAAAATGATTTTCGTTGCTACTTCATAACTGTCATTTTGCTGTTATGAATCGTCATGTAACTATCTGATATGTGTTTTCCAATGGTCTTAGGGGACCCCTGTGAAAGGGCCGTTCGACCCCCAAAGGGGTCGCGACCCACAGGTTGAGAACCGCTGCCCTAAGGCTTAACCTAGGGCAAGGCAGAAGTAAGAATGGAAAAGAAAGGGAGGAACGGAGAGGGAATCGATCATGTGCAGGAATAGACAGAAATGGTTCCAGGTTACATCTGGGATACAGTCAGAGCACCCAGCTATTGTGACAAAGTGCTTTGCATGGGACCTGGTGAATAGTAAGCATCTGATAAACGATAATGATTTTTTGCTACGATTTTGTGTTTGTGTTTTGTTGGTACATCTGCCTAGGGAACCCTGGCTTCCAGACCACTTCATTAGTCATTATTATCCATGAGAGGTAGGGATTAGTATTCTCATTTTATAAATAAGATGACTGAAAGATGAACAGTATTAAAGGACTTTCCCAAGGTCACACAGTTAGTAAGTAACCGGGTCCTTGGCCTGCACCTTGGATGTGAGTTTGTACAAAGTCCTGCTCTAGACAGGAGCTAAGAGGGTACCGAGGGTGACGGACTGAATCAAGGGGAGAAAAAGGAGATGAGAATTTAGAAGCATCGTATTAATAGAAACGGCCTCAATGAAAATGCCAGGAAAAGCAAGGTCAGTTGAGGAAATCTCTGCAAAACAAAGACAGATAAGAATAAGAGCAAGACCTAGCGTTGGCGATTTGAATTGGCACGACTGAGCCCGCAAACCAGCCCAGCAAGGCGAGGGCAGGGCGCCTTCTCCAGATGCCAGCTTGGATGCGAGAGCTGCGGAGCTCTGGGAACCTGAGCAACCGGGAAGCATGGGGCCAAGTAGGGCAAACCTCACAGCAGAAGTATTTGTGGAAATCTGTTTTTCCCTTGTTGCCATTGTGAATTGTCTGGCAGCTTCATCACGAGGCATGAAGAGGCATAAAGGCTCTTTGGAGCGTGCGCAGGGCGAGGACTCTACGTGCCCAGCGGCGGACATGCACAGCGGGAGATCAGCCCGCGTGTCGTGGTGGTTTCCGTAACCGTGGAGAGTCCCCAAACAGCCAGCAGCTATTTTATCCTCAAAAGTCTTCCCTTCCGATAAATCCCAATGTCATGTGATCCTCGGATAATGATCACTTATTATGTAATTATTATGGGTTATCTTTCCATCTATGCATGTTATCTCCCCAGTTAGACTGTAAACGCCAAGATGGGTATAGATATTATCCTTTTCTGACTTTCCTGTGGATACTGCTTCATATATTGCACCCATTTATCAAATACTTGGTGGGTTGAATGCTCGTATTGAGCACAGAAAGGATTCCCCAAAGTGGGGCGTGGGAGAGCCTATGTGGCCCAGGCTGGATTCCCTGGGCAGCGGGTACTGAGATGGAAATTAGAGGTCAGGATGTTTATCCGGGGGTCCCTGGGATCAGCACCGATGGTGGCAGAGAAGGAAGCAGCCTGGGGAGAGGGAGTCGAGCTGCAGGGGAAGCTCAGCGACACCCTCGGGGAGCTGTGATGCTGGACTGACACTTTGCCGTTCTCTCAAGTTGGCTTGAAGTGGACAGGCCCTTACATGTGCCCATCGGTCACTTACTGGATGTGGGTCCCCTGGCAAGGGGTGTGACCTCGGACAAGGCATCTGTTTGCACTGACGCAGTCCTTGAAGTTGGCTGACAGGTTATGGCCATCTGCTGACAGCACTCTTGTGGAAGCAATGAATTCCTCCATACAGGGGGGTCTGGGCAGTGCAGTCCTGTGCCCACTCACCCTGGGTAACTCTGGGTAAATGGAAGTGCCTTCCTTAAGGCGTCATTCGTATCTTCTCCCTGGGAGTACCTCTGTGGCCCCGAAGTCAAGGATATCCATCCATGTGCACAGTTATAGTCATGATTTCCTAGTTGAGTTCAATTAAATTGAATTTATCACAGCCGTTTGAGAATTCACTGTCAGCAACTACAAAAGGAAGAATTTTTTTAAAAATAGAGCACGATGGGACATTTTTCAAGTCCCCAAGATGCTCTGTGGTCTAAAGAAATACTGACTGAAAGGGCATCACATTCAATGGCCATTCTTTGCTTCCTCTTCTACGAGAACTTCAGCTACATTTGGGACTAAAAACGCAGTCACACAGAACAAGGGAAGGGAGAGAACTAGTCTGTGAGCACCCCGTGCTCGGTTCTCAATCACCTTATTTCACACCAGGAACTCGCTGCAGTGCGAGAAGTGAGGAAGCTGGAAGGCGCAGCCGAGAGTCAACGTGGAGGGAGACGCAGGGTTTCTAGGCAGGTGCTCGGCACTTCTCAGCAAACAGGTAACAGGGGACTCAGACATTCCGGCTCGGGGAGCCATCAGGGGCCCCCTCCCTGTGTGTGGAAATCGGCAGAGAGCACACCTGCTGCTCGCGAGCTGGCTTTGCCAAGCCGGGCGCCACAGCTGCTCTGAGCGCTGCCTGCTGCAGGGGTGGGGCCCCTCCCGAGGCGAGTTCATCCGGGTTCTCTGGCTGCTGGAGCCTACAGGAATCCTGCGGGCAGCAGCGCAGAAAAGTGAGTTTGACATGCTTGGAAATATTTAGACCCAGGATGGAAGCGGCAAGGAAAATATTTACTCTGTTTGTTTTAATACCACAGAGGGTTGGATCCAGGGGATCTTCAGGGAAGTACAGAAGGCTCCTGCCAAGGCACCAGTGTAACAATTTGGTCAGGGACGAAAGGGCATCCTGTTTAAGTAGTCTGAATTTAAAAAGCATGTTTCCAGGGTATTAGCATGTCTGCCCCATCTGTTTGCAGAACTCTTTCCCTTAACCCGTGGACTTTGGGTTTGGTTTTTTAATTTGGATGGAATCAAAGTCCTTTCCTTTGATAGAAAAGCAAGCCAGCAGGTGACACGCAGCTGAAGGTCACACATACTGCTTGACCCCTGGAGTAACCAGATCTTCACAGAAGGACAGAGGCTACCTTGGCCCACGCCTTCGGTGGATGTCCCCTTACCTCTGTTTGCCTGGGGTTCCCACGTACCATAGAGTGCTGAAGGACTCCTCTTGGTCAGTGAGTTTTAACCAGGAATTGGTAAGAGAGAAACATTTGTACATGTGATTCAAAAGTTGCATGTTATGAGTCTTCGTCTTTCATGGAGCGCTCCCACCTGGGCAGAACTCCCAGGACCCCACTGACTGCCCCCTAGTTTTCTGTTCCCATTGGTGTGCAGCGGGGGTGGGGGGGGCGTAGTTACATCGAAGGGAAAAACGCGATCGGTTACGTGGCACAATACACGAGTACTGGTGTATGCATCCGGAGGAAAACATCCCCAAAACAAGACCAGCAGTAGCATGTTCCCTACCAGAGTCTGTAAGAGGTTAACTGGGACGTGTCGCATACCCAGCAGAGAAACATTTAGCCAGTTTTCAAGGCTCAGAATAGCAGATTTCATGATCGCCTCGCGTCCCAGTCCGCCGTGGAATCGCTTCCCCGCTTTGGCAGCTTTTCTTTACATCAGGGGTGTCCAACCCTGTGGCTTCCCCGGGCCACACTGGAAGAAGAATTATCTTGAGCCACACACGAAATACACTCACACTAACGATAGCTGATGAGCTCAATAAAAATAAAAAACATAATTTTTATAGTGTTTTAAGGACGTTTATGATTTTTGTGTTGAGCTGCCTTCGGAGCCGTCTTGGGCGCAGGTCGGACAGCGGACTTCACGCCCAGCCCCCTTGCCGTCCTGCCAAGCCAGTCCTCCTAATTCATCGACATGGGGGCGGGAAACAGCTGCTTCGCAGTTATTGATCACGGTCGTGCTTCAACTCTCCTTTAACAGAATCCCTATTCACAATTTTATAGCAGGCAACTGAGCAGAGAGAGGATGTCTTCATGGTCCACTCCCTTCACAGAACCCTGACCCTTTTCTCCATCCTTCTTGACTGAGGCCACCACACGAGTGTGTGCAACTCTGCCTAAATCCGTTGTCTGCTGATGCAACTTTAAATATTTAAGGTCCTCCCATCAGTTTCTCCCTGAGTCAAAATGAAAGTTATCCCACTTCTAACCACTTAACAATTAAGCGAAGAAAGCATTTTAAGTCCCGAGTGGTTATTCTGACATAACCCACTATTTGCACATTTATTCTTAGTTACACATTAGTCACAGGGACAACTGTAATGGGAAAAATTCAAACTTGCAAAAATTTATATTTACTAATGAACTAATTTGCATGAGAACCATTAGGGAAATATAGACTTAGTTGATTTATAGCCGCTTAGAACAAAGAGGCATATGAAAGATTAATTAGTCTAACTTTCTTTTTGGAAAAAAAAAAATAACCAAGCTAGAGTGGTAAAGTATTTTTTTTTCTAGCAGATTGCTTGTCTCTGGTGTAGTGTAGGTATCCTAGAGTTCAATCCTCCCTATTATAATAGTAGTTTCTTTGCTCTTTAACAAATGGTCATCTGAAATCAGAAAAAAGAAGGTTCTGGAACATTGGAAGGTAAACTAAGAGACCTATATGTTGTCATTCTGCTGACCAGAATAAGAATTCTGCCACGTTCTAGATCAGACTGAAGTTACATCTGTTAGAGATTTATGCATTAACTGTAATGCTTTGTTCGCCTCTGAAGTTCAAATCTTACAGAGAACAAAATGGTGGTTGCCGGAGGAGAGGGTGGTTGGGGGTGGGTGGGTGAATAAAGGTGAAGGGATTAAGAAGTACAAATTGGTAGTCACGAGACAGTCATGGGGATGTAAAATACAGCCTAGGGAATACAGTCAATAATACCGTAGTAACTATGTATGGTGTCAAGTGGGTACCAGATTTATTGGGGGTATCACGTTATATAAATGGCAAACCACTATGCCACACACCTGAAACTAATATAAAATAGTATTGAATGTCAACTATAATTAAAAATTAAAAAAAAGTTTTTAAGTTACATAGCTTCCTGGGAGGTAGCCATTTTATGCTGCCTAGGCTCTAAAAACAGCACAAATGAACAATCTGAGAGTAGGGTTTGGTAGTGTGAGAAGAGGAGATGCATGAGGAATTTTTTAAATGCCATTTTATTGAACCTTAGTAAGGTAATGTCAGTGACTGTGCTATTTCCTATTGTTGCTGTAGCAAATTTCCACAAACTTCATGGCTTCAATAATACAAATCTTTACCTTATAGTTCTGTAGGTGAAAAGTCTGAAATGGATTTACTGGGCTGATATCAAAATCTAGAGGCTCTAGGGGAGAATCGGTATCCTTGTTTCCCCCAGCTCTACAGATGACCGGTGTCCCTTGATTTATATGCCCTTGCACCATCTTCAAAGCCAGCAACATTGAGCCATGTCCTAACATTGCCTCATTCTGACTTCCTCTTTTCCCCTCTCTTCTACTTTTTAGGACTCTAGTGGTTACACTGGGCTCACCCACATTGTCCGGGATTATCTCTCTATCTAAGGTCAGCTGAAGAGCTGCCTACAGTCCAATCTGCAACCTTATTTCCCTTGGCCATATATTCTAATATATTCAAAGGGTCCAGGGATTAGGAAGGGGATATCTTTGGAGAACATCACCATTCTTCCCAAGCTATAACAAACCAAACCAAACCAAATAAAAATCTGAAAGCCTTAACCAAGTAAAAGTGTATTTCCTACTTGCATCAGTGTTTCTGGTAGGACAGTCTCTCAAGTGACTATTAAGCTCCTTCCATCTTCTGGGTCTGCCCTCCTGTAGGACTTTATGGTCTTCCCCATTCAGTTAGCATGTGTAGGAAGTGAGGCTCCTGTGTATATCTTTTTGTGGGTCACGCTTGGAAATAGTGAACATTATTTCCACCCATATTCCATTGGCTACACCTAAGAACAATGAAAGTTGGGAAATGTAGTCTATCCATGTGCCTGGGAAAGAAAGTGAATATATTTGATGACTAGCTGGTCAGCCTTTGCCCAGTCTGTCTATAGGCACTAAATATCCATTTTATCTTCCTACTATACTTATTTTTTCTGGAGGTAGAAAACCCGAGGTCACCACCCGTCATTGCATCAAGCTCAATGTCCAGATCTTCAGGTGATGTTCATACCTTTCAATCAGGACTGAAGATGGTTCCTTGAACCTGTGAACTATATATATTCACACACACACACACACACACACACACACACACACACACACACTCAATATCCAGTGGTGATACATGAATAGGAAAACCACATTTTAAACTCCTACATGGAAAAGGAAAGATTGAGAGACTCCCAGCCATTACTGATCCACAGCAATTTTGAAATTCTTCTAGATAGAACTTATGAAGGCCTTTATGAGGTGAAGCTCCTCATTTAGTCCTGACCTATGCTTTCTAGAACTTTCCCTCTCCATTGTTCCCTATGTTTCCTACGTCAGGCCTCTAGGAGGTCTTTCTTTGTTCACTATCCCCCATGGCCTTGATGAAGTGGGTGTTGAGAATCAAACTTGGCCCTAGTAAAAGTTAGGGGACCCAGCACTATCTTAGAGCCCGAGAAATTGGTTCCTTCACTCTATGTTCATAGTATCTTTAGTGCCACATTTATCTCCAAAATTAACATGCTTTTTAATGTTTTTATTTCTAATTGATTCTATGTGCCAGTAACTACATTAAGTCTTTTTCCTAACAATATTTCTCAAGTCTGATTTATTTATTTGCTTCCTCATCTGCCTCCCTCTAAGCCAACCTCAGCCTCCTCAAAGCCATCACGAGCAATATGTTTGAAGACAATACCCTTGAGCTGATTGTTATCTTTGTGTGTGTGTGTGTGTGTGTGTGTGTACGTGCGCGTGTGTGGGTCTTTACTAAGAATTTTATTTTATTTTTCGTTATTCAGAACCTTTTACCTGGGTTGCAGAAACAGATTTTACAACCATAAAAATTGTTGCTCTTTGGATTTTATATTTACCTTGATATTTGCTTCAAAACAAGCCAGTGTCTGTGCTCATCTCTTTCTTGTTATATATACTGCTAAAGCAGGCAATAGTAGCTAATAGCACAATTACTCTCATTCTTATCAACCTCTCATATAAGAACTACAGACTCAATAGTCACATGAGGTCAGGTCAGCCTTTCAAATTCCTATAGTCAATAGTCCTACCACATAGTTTGTCATGGAATAACATGGACCGGACCAACATCTTTCCAGTCTTGTTTATTAGTTTCTTTACTTCTTGCAGACTGATTAATAAGTGTCACAAATTTCAGGTTTGTTAGATATGTTAGATATGTTTTAGGTATATTAGCACCCCACTTCAAAATACCAATTTTAAAATTAGTTAAGGTAACATGAGGCATTCTAACAAACAAACACTGTAATCTCAAAGCTTTAGCACTGCAATGATTGATTTTTAGCTCATATCATGGTCCATAGTGGCTACTTCTGATCAGACAGCTTTGCATGTGGTCATTCAAGGATGCAAGTTTCCTCCATCTTGTACAATAGTTCTACCTTATTGTAGCTGCTCAGATCCTTCTACTTTCAGGAACACACAGGGAAAGAGAGCAAGGAACACTTGTGAGGTTGTGTTATGAGATGAGCTGGAAACTGGTAACTATCATTTTAGCCCACATTTTGTTGGCCAGAATTAGGCCAAGAGGCCACATCCAATTGTAAAGGGTGATGGGAAATACATTGTTGTGTGTTTTTAGTGGGAATGGTGATGGATTTTGGTGCATTTGTACAGTCTCTATCACACCGAAGGACATATAACTGAGTATAGGGGTGCACCAAAATTCAGCTGCACTATGTTATACAGTGTCCCTTAGGGGTCTGTGACCCATTATTGATAGTTACTGAATATTTAACAGTGAAAGCACTGTTGATGTTTAGATGATTTACAAATAACAAGGTCTTCAAAGTATCATAGATCAGAAATCGTTCACTTACACAAGTACATTATTGAGTCTAGTAGTCTGCCTCTACTTGGGGAATCACTTGTCACAGTTTAAGTTACGCACCGTTAACTGTAGTCCGAAAATATTAAGTGAAAAATTCCAGGAAGAAATAATTCCTAAGCTTTAAATTGCATGCTGTTTGAATTGTGTGATGAAATCCTGTGCCATCCCACCTGGGAGATGGATTGTCCCTGTGTCCTGTGCCTCCACACTGTACACAACACCCCCTGTCATTCACTTACTAGTCGTCTTAGGTATCAGGTTGACTATCACAGTATCTCAGTCCAAGTAACCCTTATTTTACTTACTATTACCACATTCACATAACATTTATTACAGTATATTATAATTGCTTTATTTTATTATGTTATTGTTAATTTATTATGGTGCCTAATTTATAAATTAAACTTTATTATAGTTGTGTATGTATAGGAAGAACAGTATGTATACGAGTAGGATTCAACGCTATCCACTGGTGGTCTTGGAACATTTCCCCCACAGGTAAGGGGGGAACTACTGCACTCACCATGTGTGGATCCTTGCATTAGGTGCTAAGCAAATGGAGATCTGTAGGGTAAATACTTGTCCTCAAAAAGCTGTCAGTATTCAGGAGAGACAAACATGTGCACACATAACTGGAATACGGTTCTTTTTGCTTCTATAATAAAATTATAAATGTGGTACAGGAGCACAGAAATATTATGCCCTGCTCTTACAGAGAAATGAACAGGGGTAGTGAGGAAGAAGTTAATATTTATTAAGGATGGCTGATCTTGGTTGTGCCATGCAAACTTCCTGTGTCATTAAGTTAGGGAGTTATTAAATGCTAAATATGTTGCACCGAAGAAGTAAAGACCAAGGGTGTTAAGATAATGATCCGTGGTTTTCCCTGTTCCATGTTTTGGGGGAGAAATCTTAAAATCTAGACTAATGTTCAAACTAAGAGAACCAGCAATGCCATTTCCCCCAACCCCCACTGGGGCGGGTACCTTTGTTGACTTTGAAGAGGAACCGACATGAATAAGTTAATGGTCAAAAGTTTGTTTTTGAGATGCCTGCACTATGGCACTTGGGAAGCCTCCCGTGATGCTAGGGCCCTGTCGGGTCTGACGGAGGCAGACCTTCATTAAGTCTCTCGCCACAGCAACTGGAAGCCGTCCACTTCATGCGAGTAGACAACCACAAGCATTTCTTTCCGTATATCAGGACCGGGAGCTAGAAGCCCGGAATGCACACAGTATGCTTTGAACCTCATAATTGTTCCTTGTAATAATAAATTTTTACATTTGAACCTGTGAGTTATCAAGGAAAAAGAAACACAAAGCCACTTTGGTTAAAGGATAGACTTAAAATAACAGGAATTATGGAGATGGAAAAATACCACTTTTCATTGTTGGCCCAAGGATTTATGTTTGGGGAAAAAATGATTCAGAGGTGATGGCCTTTCTTGGACATTAAGCAGTTTGTGTCCCTAAAAAAGGACGACGTGTAAATTCTAATAGGGAGGGCTGTGACAGAAAAGAAAATTAAAGCTCAGCCCAGGCAGCTTGATATTTATAAAAGGAGAAACTCTTTGGATTGTGTTTGTAAGGAAAACTTATTATGAAAGTCTCTTCAGCCTCTACCAGAGAGTGAGAGCAATGACGATGCTTTAAGCACAATATGAATGTGAGTATTGCTGGAAGTGGTATGTCCATACAAGTGACAGGTTTTCCCCAGCCCACTTGTCGTTCTCGACTCATACTAATCAGATTCTGAGCCTTAAATAAATAAATAAACTCCAGATGGGAGAAAAAGTCAAACATTTAAACATGAGAAATTCCATGACAAAAGAAGAAAGAAAAAAAATAGACACTTTGCTCCCCAAATTTCCAAAGGGGAAAAATTAAAAGGAAATCATTTGACAGTTGGATTTGAGACACATTTAAAATTTTTCATATGCAAAAAAAGTTCATATTGAAAGGCAAACTATAGATTATAGGAAATATAGTCAATAATATGGTAGTAACTAGCTAATAACTATCAAATAGGGAAATGGATTGGTCTCTTAATGCCTCCTGCACATTTATAAGAAAATAATTAATAGACATACTGGCCAGTATTATAGCTAATTTACAAGTGAGAAAATATAAATAATAGATACGCAAATGAAAAATGGTGAATTATGTTAATAAAAATAATTATTAAATTGAGATTACCTTTCACCGATTGAATAATAATGAATATCAAAAAAAAGATTTTTTAAACTAGCAAGAGTATCATGATTTTTCTTCATTGCTGATGATATTGTACATTGGTAAAAATGTTTTCGAATACAACTTGTGTAAATTCATGTACTTTGGATTAAATGAGCTGGGTTCAGAGGTGTGAAATCGTGAAATAATTGTGTTTTTTCCTCCACAGCAGCTATTAAAAGTTCTGTGTTGAATCTTTCTTGCCCTTGAACAAAAGCTTTGGGCAAACTCATTCTCAGGTGTACACAAGTCCAGTTCAAGCTTCAGAAACAAAACAAAACACCTCCCCAAATCCTTCCTTACGTAATCCCATTCTAAGCCCCTGGGCTCCTGACTTCAGGCTCAGAAAACTGTAGCAGGGAAGGTGCATACTTCATTGTTTCTCCCCTTGAGTCTTCCATTCTTTCTCCCTTACCCACTGCTTTGTTTCTTGGCCCCTCCTTGGTGATATGGGGTCAGCGAGGAGACACTGGGGCTTAAAGGTTATTTTTCAGTTGGTATAGTTGTAATGTGGGGTCAGTGCCCTGAGGCGGTGGCAGATACCTACCTAAATGCTGGTTTTTCTGCCTTGGGGTATCTTAGGGGTTCTTCAAAGAATCCAGTGAAAGCCACCCAGGATGCCAGTCACTGGCTCTGACAATGCCCCCACTGGCTGGCTGTGCATGACACTGTCTGATCCCTGCTTCCGGTGGTGATCTTCCTATAGCCTCTTTCTTTGGTGGCTCAGCCCTCGCAGGCAAACCACTTGGTGAGATCCTCTCCAGGTGGCTCATGCCTGCCTGTCCTCACAGTGCCCACACTGGCTCCATTTGCCTCCTGTGCTCAGCCATTGGATTACTTCCAGCCAACCTGTTGCCTTTAAATTTTTAAGGTGTGAGCCAGCCTGTTTGTTTTCCAAATTCCTCACATACCAAGGCCCAAATTTCCTCACTTGGCCTAAGGATGGTTAAGAAAGCATAGAGGAGGGAAGAGAAATGCTGGACTTACTGACAATTGTTCTAATCTATTACTCTTCCTAATGACTTCTTTTATTTAAGTTTTTATTATAAGATATAGTTAACATATAACATTATATCAGTTTCAGGTGTACATCATACTTATGTACCTAAACACGTGATCACCGTAGGTCCAACCATCATCTGATACCATGTATAATTATGACAACATTATTGACTGCATTCCCTACGCTGGACATCACATCCCCGTGACTTACCTGTTTTGTACTTGGAAATCTGGACCTCTTACTGCCCTTCACCCTTTCCCCCCTTTAAAAATTTCTCAATTCCAGTTGACATTCAGTATTATTTGATGTTAAATTTAGATGTACAGCACAGTGGTTAGACATTTATATAATTTAAGGAGTGATCCCCTGACTAGTCTAATACCCACCTGGCACTACACAGTTATCATATCACTGACTATATTCCTACGCTTTACTTTATATCCCCATGACTAGTTTGTAACTACCAATTTGTTCTTCCCTTTACCTTTTACATCATGTCCCCCAATCCTCCTCCCATCTATTATCCTGACAGTTCTAGCACTCATCTGCCACCATCCATAGTTATTACAGTATTATTGACTGTATTCCTAACGCTATACTTCATATCTCCGTGACTACTGTGTAATAACCAATTTGTATTTCTTAACTCCTTCCCTCTTTTCACCCACCTGCTCCCAGTGCTCCAGGAATGTCCCTTGTGTGGGCTGTGTGTTCCCTCCAGTTATGGTGGAGGCTTCATTGCTATGGCACATCAGTGGGTGGCATTGACCGTAGGCTGACTGGCTGTGGGGTTTGGCCACATCCACAGCTTATGGGCTGCTGTGCAAAGGGCTTACCCTATGCAGCAGGATTCCCCCACGTGGGCTCTGGTACCTGTTGAGACTGCCCATTGGGTGTGCCACTTGTGGGGTTAATTGGGGGTGATCTGCTGTGGTCTGAAGCCACACTCCAAGTATGTTGGTTCGGGAGCTCTGGTACAGGCCCGGGTCAGCCACTGCCAGTGACTAGCCTGGGGGTACCTGGTAGGAGCTACGAAGTGACCCACGGTTGGTCGCTGCCTGTGCTCAAGTTGGAGGCATGTGGGAGAGGCCACACCGTGAACCAAGGATGGCTGCCAGGTCTGGGCAGGTCTGCGAGAAGCCGGGACGCTCGGAGGCCTGCTGCCAGCTGCTGGCTCCCGTGAGGTTCAGCGCTGATAAAGCCTCAGGTGGTGCAGGGTTGGGTGTGGCAGGGTCTCAGTGAGTCATCAGGGTGCAGTGAGCAGAACTCACCAGACTACTTTAGATTTGGCCATGGGCACAGGGGCGGAGGCTGGAGGGTGCAGGGGGAGCTGAACACAGGAAAGATGGCACCTACCTGCCAGCTATACAGGAGGAAGACCCCGCAGGGAAAACAGTGACTGTCCCTCCAGTTCTTGCCTGAAGCCACACAACTCAGTATGTCTCTGACATCCCTGAGTCACTGTCCCTCTGCCAGACACCAGGGTAGTGCCTGTGAGCCAGTAAGTCGGTTTACGGGCCCTTTAAGAGGACACCTGGGTTTCCCTCAGCCTTCCGTCCCACCCAGATGGTCGAAATCCCCCCTGTTTTTCATAGTCAGATGTTGTGGGAATCCTCTTCTGGGTACCTGTACACTGAGCTGGGGAGCCTGGTGTGGGGCTGAGGTCTCTCACACCTTTGGGGGCTGGGGAACCCTTGTGACCAAGATATCCCTCCCAATTCTCAGCTGCCACAGCAGGTGGGGGGCTGACCGTTCTGTGACTCCATCCCTCCTACCAGTCTGGACATGGCTGCTTCTTTATAGTCTTAGTTGTAAAACTTTGGTTCAGCTAGACTTCAGATGGTTCTCCAGGTTGATTGTTCTATAATTTAGTTATAATGTTAATGTGTTCATGGGGTGAGGAAAGCACAGCATGGTTTACTTTGCCATCTTGGATCTCCCTCTACTGCATTCTTAACTTTTGTTATATAATAGAAGGTAGCTGATAGGCTAGGAGGAGTGGACCCTGCTTTTGGTGACCCCCTCTGTGGGTCAATTATAAATGATCTCTCTAGAAGGTAGGAATATTTGTCACATAACTTTTTAGCTTTGAAATCCCAGCCAAAATGGAAACAATGGAAAGAGCCCTCCTTAGGATTTACACATACAAAAAAACTTCAAAATGTTCTAAGTGTTTCAGACAATAAGGAAAAACACCCATAAATTATGTAAATGCTATGCATTAAGTTAGTCGTTGTAGTATTAATTATAAAACTATAAAATTCCAAACAGTAATATCTTACCTCCAATGTCACGTGATAGGAGAATGGTTAAGGAAGTTAGGGCGTCTTTATATTAAGGGAAACCATGTTACTAAAATAATGGTAATAGACTATGTTCTCGTGTAGAAAATGTAATTCAACAATAAGTGGGAAAAGCAGGACACAAAATTGTATTCACATTAATTTACAACTATGTAAGATACTTACTAAGAAATTTTGGGCTAGGAATTTTCTAATCATGCCGCTGTGACTTGGTAGTTTTGTCACCCTGAGGAAGTTATTTAAAACCTCCAGTTCTTCTCTCTAAAGAAAGGATAATACTTGCTATTGTTGTCATGAGATTTACATGAGATAATCCAGAGAAAGTGGTACCCGGCACACTTCCCTAAGTACTGAAAAAGCTCTGTTAAAATCCTGGAAAGCATACACAGAAGTGAAAATAGAAGTAAGGTTAAAATGGTGAGATCTCTTTTACCTTATTTGTAGTCTTCCTGTAATTACGTTATATTACTTTTATAATTCAAAAGAGGTTCAAAGAAACCGAGCAGTAGTGGCCCAATGTATTGGTGATGCCAGCCCACAAACTCTAAGGACAACTCTTAAACAGGGGTTTGCACCAAACTGAGGCTTGCTCATATTTTATGAATAAATCTGTTTCCCAATATAATGTGTTAACCAATCTAAAGAAGGCTTTTCTCACCACAACCAACTGGCATTCTCCAACGCGCTTCGCCTGACGTGGGTGTCATTCCCTTCAACTTCACATGCCTCCGGGTTCACCTTGCTCTCTTCCTATTTATGTCACGTGATAAAACCCAAATAAAATATTTCAGAAATACACCAAAGCTACTATCCAGTTTGCGGTCATTTGATAAAGGAGGGAAAATTACAATCTCCGGAAGTAGGTTTAATTTAAACCAGAGAATGTATCTTGGCAAAACTTTCCCTGGCGATGGTGTGTCCTCATTATCTGGACTGTAATCTGCATATACCTTGGGTATCCGAGTAAACTACCTTTGAAAGTTGGCAAATAAACTCTCTCCCTATGCATTATCACTCTGTAATTTGCTGCTTTTTGCCCTGATAGTAACATTAAATGCCTTATTTCAAACCAAGAAGAGAGCCAACCATAGTGTTTAAAAAGGTTGAACATGGAAAAGGTCTTCTCTGAGAGGAAATGGTACCAGAACTTCGACCACATCCCAGAAATATGTAATCAATCGACCTAAGCTGGTCTCTTAAAGAGAAGTGAGACTAACTTTGATGTAGTTACTTCTTATATAGCTTTATGCTGCTGCTTCTGGTGAGAACTAGTGAAATCGCTCAAGGAATTATAAACAAGAATCTATATGCTCATATATGAGGAGAAGTTTGAGTAACTACAGGTCTTGCTTTGTAGTTATACAGGGGTAAATGATTAAAAATAAGCCCCCAAATAAAAGCATACCAAGCAAAATTTCTAAGAATTTCCTTCCATTGATCTTTTACTATTTGGAGAAAAGATGATAAACTTTGGCTGGAACCTGTGGTCAAATATTTTTTAAATGAACTAAACATAGAGTAGGTCATCGGTGGTTCAGATGTTTAGTTTTCTAGAGGCTTATCCGTCAGCTCCGGCTAGAAAACACCCACGGGAACTCCGTGGCACACAGCTGTGAGCAGTTATTTCCCACTCGGGTGTCTGCATGGCACTGGGTAGGGTGGGGTGCTTCGCTGGTCGTGGCTGGGGTCAGATCAGGTTTGTTTCATGTCTTCTCATCTTCGGGGAACACTTGACTGCATGGCGAATGTTCCCAAGGAGGGAGCTAGAGGGTCCCAAAGAGGATGAGAAGAGAACCAGTGATGCCCCTGGAGGCCTGGGCTCGCTGTCGGAACGTGCACGCCGTCATTTCCACCCCGTTATTGTAAGTTACGTGCCAGAGTGCGAAAATGTGCGTCTCCCGTGGGGACCAGAGCGACTGTCCTGAACAGGAACCAACGAACGTGATACACGTGCTGCATAGGGTACTTCCTGTTCCTGTGCTCAGTGCCACTCACACCTCAACTTAATCACTAAATTCTCTTGCTTGTTTTCTGTTTCATAGCTGTCATACGAGAGCTGTTGGGAAAACATCTTGCCATAAATGCCTCCGTTGTGCATATTGCATGGCTGGGTGCTGTCCGGACGGCCCTGTACGTCTCTTATTCCTCCCTGTTTTCTTGGTGATGTGTGCGACATACCTTTGTTAAACTGTTAAAATAGCCCCCTTCCCTGTGCTTCCTGCAATTTAACTTCATCTTCTGTCATACTGTCATTACCTTTTTAACAAAAAAACTTAGGCATATCGTTTTTCTCCTCCCAGTTCAGGGACTTCCTGTCAGGTCTTAGGGGCATGGAATCCGTGACTGTCAATCTAATTGCTTCTTTTTCCTCACTCCCCTCCCTAATGGCTTTCCACATTGCATTTTAGACATTCCCGCCCTCCTGGGATGTCCCTCAGCACCGTGGTCTGTCTCTAACGCCCTCTTCCCCTGGCCCATGGGTCCAAGTCCCCATCACTCTTCAACTCCAGCCCTTGTCTGAAGCTGTATCAGTCAGCCAAGGCTAATTTATAAAGCAGCATTAACAAGTGACAGTGGCTTATACCCACAAAGCTTTATTTCTTGCATGATTTATCTCCATGTCTGGTTGGCTCTGCGTCGCTTCGTTCAAGGACCCAGACTGACACAGTAGCTCTGATCTGAGACATTTCACCGCAGGGAACATAACAGATGATGAGGCATGTACGAGCTCTTAAAACTTCTTGGGAGTGACGCCTGCCACCACCACTCATATTTCATTGGCTAAAGCAAGCCACATCCATGTCAGAGTTCAGGAGGATGGAGACGTAAAGTAAAACCTTTCCTCAGAGAGAGAGAGGGACACCTTAATGTGAGCTAGTAAATATTTGAACACACCACGGAAGCTATCCTTTATTCTTCCTAGTAGATGTAGGATTCCTTCCACTGCGTAGCAATAGTGATTGATGTATCTACCATTTATTTAAAGGACTATGTGTGTATATACAGTTGACTCTCAGTTAACTGGCACCCATGGAGATTGGTAAATGCCGGATGAATGTACCTGGCACTCTCAAGCAACCAGCAAAAAATTTGAAGATTTTTTTGCTGGTTGCTTGAGTGTTTTGCCGGTAGCTTGAGTTCTGGTTAATGGAGGGTCTACTGTAATTATACACTTTTATTGATCACCCAATTCATTGGATGCATTTTCCAGTTTAAGAACTTCAGTGGAACTAAATTTTCTGTCACAAGGTAACAAAGATCGGTCTTCCTCCGGCTTACCTCATTGACCTGGGAGCCTGCATCTGACCGTGACAGACCACAGAGCTCCTACTGACAGGTCTTCCCGGCTCATCAGGCTGTTGCTAACACTTTCTCAAAGCGGACTGCCTTGTCCCAAAGCTGCTCCTACGTTGTGGGTTTGTATTTCGGCCACATCCCCCTCTCGCTATACATGTATGACTCCTATGTGTTAGCTGTGTGTTGCTGGATAACAAATTACTGCCAAACTTAGCCGTTAAAACAACAAGCACGTATTAGCTCAGCGTCCCCGGGTCGGGAACTCAGGAGTGGGTTGGGTGGCTGACTCTTGCTCAGGGTGTCGAGGTCGTGGTCCAGCTGTGCCTGGGCTACAGTCCTCTGAAGACCTGGCTGTGACTAGACGATGTGCTTTCAGAGTCACTCATGCAGGTGTTGGAAGGCCTCGGTCTGTGCTGGATTTGCCCGGAGGCTTCTGTTCTTCGCCACATGCACCCGTCCCCAGGGCCGCCTGGGTGCTCCTCAGACACTGGCAGCCGGCCGCCCTCAGGGTAAGGGAGCTGAGGGACGAAGACGGGAGCTGCGGCCTGTCCCGACCGTTTCAGCAGCGCCGTGCCATCAGTTCTGCCAGGGGTTGGGGTCCCACAGACCAACGTTGGTACGGTTCACTGCGAGAGAAGGCTGTAGCGTAGCAGGGGCAAACCAGTGTGCAGGAGGGCCGCCACAGATGACATGCTTCCAACCTTGAAATCTAGACCTGTGAGACAAAAACAATTGACCTCAATGTGATTGTTTTGGTTAACTATTTATTTATTTAGTTTTTCTCCCCCAAATCTCTTTTTATCTATGTGCCAAACGGTGTGCTAGTTACTGGACATATAGAAATGAAAATAAAATCCTTCCTTTAAGGAGCTTATATACTAATAGATAAGCATGTATACAGGAGTTGTTGCAAACATACATTGTAATTGCTGTAATGTAGTATGAGGGCTGTCCGGAAAGTATCCAGCCATGCAATATGAAAAATAGAGGCATTTTTGGCTGGATGTTTTCTGGCCAGCCCTCGTACATAGATAAATGCCTGTAATTCTCTGAAGGGTATAAATGAGAATGAGAAGGGACATAATTTACTTCTTGGGCATTTGTGCTTGTCAAAATAACAGTCCAAATATTATCAAAAATTAGCTGTATAAAAATACTGATCTTTTTTATTGACATTTGGCCTGACTTTGGTCACATTGTCACATTGCAGAGCCATTGTGATCATTATTCTGGTGGACCATCTCCGTGCACGAACCCAGTTATAAGGTCATGAAACGTGCCAGAGTTGGTGGAGAAAAATTTATGTCTTTGAAATTTCAGCACATGTTTTATTCCCTCTGGTAGTCTTTCTGAAATTCTGTGAGTAGAACTTACCTAGTTTGCTTCTTCATTACTTGGAAATCCTGAATAGTTTTTCTTGGAAGTGACCAGATGGAAAAAATTAAAAGTGTTTTAGAAGAGCTGTTAGTGCTGGGTGGATTTTTTTCTAGAAGCCTTTTATTTCTATTTAGGCTTAGATCAAGGACATTTATGAGATTAATATTAACTTATCCAACATGATACAAATTGTTTTTATTAGAATTTTAATAAAATTAAAAGCTATATGCCTTGATGGGGTAGGCTCTATTTGCAATAGTTTATGTCTCTTGAACATTAAGAGGACAAAATGAAAAATTTCACTACAATTTTGCTTTAAGTGGTGTAAGTTATTGTCTTTAAAAATATTAACCTGAGTAAGCAATGATGTCTCCACTCCCATTGTTAATGCCCTTCATGCATGTCACTTGGTGCAAAACAAGTACCAAAAGTGTCATGGGGAACTCTCAAAGAAAGACCAGGTTCTGGGTTTCCCTGGTGGCATAGTGGCTAGGCTTTGGCGCTGTCAATGCTATGGCCTGGGTTCGACTCCTAGCCAGGGAACCACCAAAACAAAACAAAACAAAACAAAACAAAATCCACCAAAAAGAAAAAATCAAAGAAAGACCAGGTTCTGTTATTAGATTTCTGGGGGGAAAAATAAATTCTATAGGAAAATAATGAGTAAACCAAAATAAATTGCTTTTCTTCTTAATATTTTTTTAATCACATGCCATAATCCTACCTACAATTGGATGAAATTGATTGAAGTGTTGAAATCCTCAAAAGCTGCACAATGGGAAAATATTCAAGATTTTCATGGTGCAGGCATAAATACTGTGGATTGGACAAAGGAGGAGCGGGCTTCTAGAATCTGAGGAGCCAGCCAAATACTTGGATGATCTGTGAATGCCAGAGCAGTGCATCCAGGCAGTAGTGGATTCCTTGTGTAGTTTTACAAGGCAGAGGTTGTGGTGTTGAAAGGAGGCAAAAGACTTTGGAATAATGCAAATCTGGGTAAAGATTATTAACAGCTTTATCTTCACCAGATTTCTGAATCTCTCCAGACATCTTTTCTCTCATTTCTGAAATAGGGACAGAAATTAGAGAAATGTTAGGAATCACAGTGTATGGTGGGGCTCACCAAGGTTAATTGTCTTCCACTTGGCGTTGGTGTCTGTCTGGGTCAGGTTTCTATTTAATTTGTCGATGTAATTCACCATGCATACACAGGCTCAATAAATATACACAATATGTTATCCTCTAAGAAGGATTGGGGAAGGTGAGTTTTAACCAGTTTGAAAGGAGCTGTGGACTCATGGAAAGAACAACCATCAAGCAGTTCTAACCCAGACTTCGCCTGTTACCTCTGCCGGTCACGTCCTCACCTCCCTCATTTGTGTGATGGAGCCGATGCCTGCTTGGCAGGGACGACAGGACAGTTAGTGAGATATTCACAAGTGCCTACAGCGTAGTAAGTGGTTAATGAAAGTTCGGTATGGAAAGTCCAAAGAAGTTATCGCTGAATGACAATAAAAAGGACACCTGTGCTCCTGATGCATGTTTAGCGTCGTATGAACAAAGACACCTTAGCCCGTCGCATATGGGGTAAAAAATTCAAGTGGACTTATTTTTGAATGAAGTTCGTGCTATTAATAGTCATTATTAGGTGGTTCGCCTCTGATATGAAGGGTTCTCGGAAGGTTTATTCTATTTATTTTTTCAGCTGGTTTAAATACAGTTATCATTATACGGTAAAGGTCCCATAGAGATAAATGAAAAAAAAATAACTATGGATATGATTATTTTTTTGTTTCTAAACAATTCTAACTTAAAGGTTCACTTTCATATTCCTTCATGTTTCAGTAATGAAACATTTTTATTATCTTTTGATGGTAAACCTGATTTTCCCCTGAACCTTGAAAGGAGTTGGTTGGGTGCCCTGTTCTCAAATTTGAATGAAAAGAAAGCAATCATTGTAAAATACTTTTCACATATCGTACGATATGGCATTACCCGTACCTCACATCACTTCTGAGGAAAACAAAGAACAAAGTAGCCTTTTTAATGCAAAGGTAAAACAAAAGTAAAGAAAGACACGACAGTGCCAAAGAAATAGGAAATTTTTACTTAGTGTGTTTGTTTATATCATTTTCTTCTAGCAGTTTTTGTTTGATGGGTTTTTAAATGAAAACAGAGAAAGCATAATACCAGGTCTCATAGTTTTGGATCCCTCTATGTCTGCCCTTTCCAATTCTTACAGCAGTAAACTTTCTTATCTTGAATTTACAGTTGAATTCTTACCCCAATGATAGTGGCTGATAATGGAACATTCATATAACATCTATTGGTAGAGAGCCGAGCTAATAAAAAGTAGAGTGTGACCATTATTATCAAGTAACTTCACTTGTGCCATATACAGTTGGAATGCAGAATGTCTAGGTGGGATCAGGAGAACCAGTGGTCAAAAAGAATCAGCCCAGCCAAAGGACCATCCAGTGACAATGCATCGTCCCCAGGGATATTTGGCCCAGGACAAACTCGGTCAGGGTCCCCAGAAATTTAGTGTCATGTAGCTCCAGTTTTCCACTTCTTTTCACACTAATTTATAGGGATTGGCATGTTGTAGTTTTTAATTTTAAAAATTATCCAAGTTTTAATTTTGGGAAAGCAGATCAAGTTGGATGAGTTCCTGGAACCATTCTTTATGGAACCTCTATGTTCAGATGTCCTGGACATGAGGCTAACATTGACCTTCAGAGTTGGAGACTAGTTCTGCTGGCCTCTTCTTCCACATGGATAATAATACCTGGAACGAGTGAAATGACAAAGGATACAAATGATCTGTTCCAAGCTTTCAAGAACATCTGGTAGTTTTTAGTTTTTCTTCCCTTATATTTTTCCACTAATATATTTTCTTTCAATGCAGAAACACCTTAGAATATAGACTTATGACACTATGAAAGCTGTTTGGAACTATAAATACTGATTTTCTATGCTGCTTCCTCCTCACACACTATATAGAATAATGCTAGGAGGAAACACTTAAAAATAATGTCTATTGTGTTGCAACTAAGTGTACAGCTTTTCAAAACAGCAACTGCAACAGGACTTGAGGAGACATCCACAGGACTCGAAAGTGCCCAGAAGTATCAGTTTGAAGGTGAATTTGTTGGTAGTCTTTCCGTTTTTCAAACAAGGGAAATTTCCTTCCGAAATGTTTGCTGATTTTTCTCAGACTAGGGGTTTAATGTCCTAGATATTGAGATCTCTGGAAATTATTGAGACAACTTGCAACTTTCTCATTCTTGGTTATCCAGGAAATGAAATAAACAAGCATATCTTTTATGATGTGGCAATGGGAACTTGGAATGTATTGACTGATCTGTTAGAGAAGTGAGGTGCCAAGAATGTCCTCTTTCAGCTGCTGGTATCTGATATTTTCCCCCAAATAAACCCAGTCATAGACCTAAGGCATCTTAAAAGTTTATTGTATGCCTGCCCAATTTATACTTCTGTATCAGATTTTCTCTACTGTGGTTCTACTGACAGTTTGGGTCCTATAATTCTTTCCTGGGGGAGGCGTGTATCCTGTGAATTGTGGAATGTTTAGTAGGATCCTTGGCCTTACCCACTAGATGCCAGCTGGCACTGCCCCCCCATCCCCAATCTTAACAACCAAGAATGTCTCCAGACATTGCCAAATGCTCCCAAGAGAAAAATTGCCCTTGGTTGAGAACAATTGCTATAAATCTTGCAAAAACAAACAAAAATAGCTTCAATGCTTCCAAAGCTTCAGATGTTATCTAGGATATTCTATGTATCTAATAAACCTTTATAGATTTATACTTATAGTATATACTATATTACTTTACTCTTACATAGTTATATATTATATATAGATACATATTTAATATGTATTTAGTATATATGTATATATTTCTATTTTTTGTGTCTTTTATATATAATTCTCTAAGCTCTTTGGTAGGTCTCCTAAAAGAAACTAAGGAATAGCTTAATAATTTTCCTCTCTGTCATAACTCTTGCAATATGCAAGACACGTATATTTAGAAAAGTGGTTTTAATGTGGGGGCTGACAGTTTACTATTGATAGAAACCATTTTTGCCTTCTACACGTCACCCTGGGGATCTCACATCTTAGTTGGGGAAGAGTGTGTTGCTAAGCTAGCTTCAAGTGTAATCATATTACTACTTTTAAATATATTTGCTGGTAGTACAGACTTATGTGCAGCTGCCTCCAGGAGCTAGCCAACAAGTTCCTCGTTGGAATAGGTTTTCCATCTTCTTCTCCCAACACCTTTTTTTTTCTTCCTTTCATGCTACAGGTATATTGATCTTGTTGAGAGCTCACTCAGAGAAGGAGTCAAGGAAGCAATGTATTGAAAACAAAGCCATGAATCTGACAAGATAGGTACTGAAGGTAAGTTAAGAAGATGGGGTTGTATTTTTATGATGTGTTAGAAAAAGTCATCCTCGAAAAATCTGGCTCTGGAGGCCAACAATTATTCACTTTGGGGGAATGCATCATGCAAAAGATGTCTTGATTTTAGGAAATCTTATAATGACCTCTGTAGTCCTGGGTGCTTCACTCCAGAACATGGACCAAGTTTCAATCTAAGAAAGAGTGTTGACTTAACGCAGGAGCTTTCTTTGGGCCAAGTTCCCTTCTTTGTAATCTCCCAAGTGTTATGTTTAATTTACATTTGAAATAAAAAATATGTGAACACAGAATTTGGCCCACAGATTAATTATTCAGGTTTTCAAAATTTGGGAGAATTTATTGGCTGAAGCAGATGTTTCTGAATTTTATCTCTTGACTGAAGTCTCCACAAATTGAAATTCCTTTTAGACTGCATGATTCAAGAGTTTGATAACCTAAAAATAACCATCCAGTAAAGTCACTGCACCTTTCCTCAGTGTTTCTGATCATATATTTTCCAAGAAAGCACTGAAATTTGTACCAAAGCTCTTAAGTTAATGATCTCTTAAAAGTTCATATCTGTTACGGAGAATGAGAAAAATAAACTCAGCCATAGACCTAAGACTCTTTCTTGACTTCAACCTAAATGGAATTCTGTGCTTTTTACAAGCTCTTAAGTATTTAATAACTCTGGAACATGCAAATGTAAATACCCTATAAATCCCCACTTTGTCCAAAAATTGAAGCCCTGTCTCCTTAACTTGAAACTAATTTCATCCATTAATACTGTAGTGGCTCAAAAGGGAAGCTGAATGCAAGGAGAGTACTAACAAGGCTAAGCAGATGCATGGGTTATTAACCATCAAATTCAGAGTAAGAAAAATTGTGTGTTGGTAAGGAATACGATTCCTTTTTGAAAGTATATGGTGCCCGTATATATAGAGAGTGCCAAAAAATGCATACACATATTAAGAAAGGAAAAAAAAACTGTATTAAAATTGTAAAACTCAACATATACCAAAACAAAAGATGAATACAAGTCACGTTGGACTTGAGGTGCTCAAAGTGGTGACCATCAGCGCCCAGACACTTCTGATTACGGTGAACCACTGCGTGAGCAACACTGACCAAAGTGACCACGTGTATCACTCACTGCGCATGCTGTTTCAGTTTCTTCCCAAAGTACCGCCGGTGCAGCCTGTTTTCTATGGTACACCACGTCCTTTAAGGTTCCCCTTAGGTAGAAGTCAAGGGGTGTTAAGTCAGGAGAACATGAGGGAAACTCAAACAGAGTTCTCAAATTTCAAACACCACTTCAAAATGGTCTTGCGCCCTTTGAATGACAACCGTGCTTCTGTCATTTTTTGGACTGTCCTGCCTGTTGCATGGTGACGTTAGCATTCATTTGATGAACGCCATCTTTTGAGTGAACGTCATACTACAGATGGCTACCATAATTCAATTCAACTTTGAAAAGTAATACATAGATAACATCTCTTAAAATGTGTGTACAAGTTTTTGGCAACCCCAGATATGTGGCTTCCTTTTTATCTCCTTTGCCTAGCACTGTTTAGATGGTCTACATGGGGATCAATATCCATTGGCCATTTTCTGGCTGATAAGTTAGAAAAGAAGAATCAGAAGGCTAAATTGTCTCATTTACCCTCATTGCTTATCTGGGAAGCTAGAGGGGATTTTGGGGCTTGGTACTGCTACTTTTTTACCCTGCACCCTATGGCATGGGAATCCAAAGTCTTTAAATATCTTCTCTATAATTATTCAATTCTAAGGTGATTATAGCCAATTCCTTTGAAAATATGAAAATAGGATAGAGCTTTTTACCAAAGGCTCATCTTTTGAATTTTTATAAAGCCACCAACTGTACAGGAACCCCCTCATTGAATAGGTTCAGTGCAATCTGCCAACCTTGACTAAAGCCAATCTATTCAACATTCAACAAATATGGGGTTTTGTTTGTTTGTTTTAGTTATTTGCTACCTACCAGGAAATATCCTAAGAACCAAAAAGACATCAGTGAACCATAAAAGTAGTCTTCTGCCCTCATGGAGCTTCTATTCTAGTATAGGGTGAAGAGAGAGGGACAGTAAGAAAAGATAATTTAGAATAGGTGGCCAACCTTTCGGCTTCCCTGGGCCACATTGGGAGAAGAAGAACTGTCTTGGGCCACGCGTGAAGTACACTAACACTAATGAGAGCTGATGAGCTAGAAAAAAAGATTCACGCATAATTTTCATAATATTTTAAGAAAGTTTATGAATCTGTGTTGGGCTGCATTCAAAACCATCCTGGGCTGCATATGGCCTGCGGACTGCAGGTTGGACAGGCTTGATTTAGATAGTAATGATTTTTATAAAGAAAATTAAACAGGGTAATAGGTTAGGAAGTAATGACCAGGATGTAGAGGAGGTTTTAGGTTGAGTTGTCAGGGCATGCCTCTCAGGAGAAGTCAGATTTGAACTTAGACATAAAAGATAAGAATCACCCAAATATGTGGACTTGGGAGAAAACCATTTCAGCTGAAGGGAATTGCAGTGACAGCCTTAATATAGGAATGAGGTTGGTGTCCTTTATGTTTAGAAGAAAGTCTAGTATCTCTAGATTTCAGGGAGTGATATTAGGTGCTATTATGGACTAAATTGTGTGTCCCCCCTCTTCATATGTTGAAGATCTAATCCCCAACTTGACTGTATGTGGAGATGACCTTAAAGAAGTAATTAAAAGTTAAATGAAGTCATAAGGGTGGGGCCCTAATCTGATAGAAATGGAGTCTTTATAAGACGAGAAAGATATCCTGCACAGAGAAAAGTTCATGTGAGGACACAGTGAGAAGGTAACCATCTGCAAGGCAGGAAGAAAGACCTCATTAAACACTAAACCTGCCGACACCTGACCTTGGACTTCTAGCCCCCAGAATTGTGAGAAAATGAATTTCTGTTGTTTAAGCCACCCAGTCTGTGGTATTTTGTTATGGAACTCTAACAGACCACGAGGGGGACCTAACCTAGGGACTACTTAAAAATGAGGCCAGTGTCTAGTTTATGTAAATAAGTTACTCTGTGGCTAAGATGTTTTCATTTATTTTAAGTGCAATGAAATGCCATTAGAAGGTTTTAAAAAGAAGAGTTCCTGTGGTCTGATTTCTGTTTTTTTGTTTGTTTGTTGATTTCTGTTTTGAAGATGTCACTCTGGCTGCTGTGTGAAATTGTCAGAGGCGAGTATGGACAGTAGCAAGAGAGAGACCAGTTGGGATTCTCAGGGAAGGAATCAGGACCAGGATGGTCATGGTGGAGATTATGAAAAATGGTACAATTCAGGATGTATTTTGAAAATAGGGCCAACAGCATTAGATAGCAAAGTGGATATGGTGTTTGAGGGTACGAGAAAATCCTGAGATGGTTTTGGCTTGGTCAAATGGGAATAGAGTGATTTACTGAGGTGGTGTTTTCTTATCTGGGGAGCAATAAGCCGTTGGAGTGCAATGAGCAGGGATTAACAGTTCTATTTTGATGGTAGTGGTGATATCAAATGAGAAAGTTGTGTATAAAAGTTTGGAGCTCATAAGAGCAGCCCAAGTTAGAGATATAAATTTAAGATTTATTGGAAGGTGAAAAGTATTTTAAAAGGTACTAAAATTAAATTTTCTAAGGAAAGAATGTAGATAGAAAAGAGTCAGAGTTCTGTAACTGAGGTCCAGGTCACTCCAATGTCTAGAGTTCTCTCACACATTTAAAGAAAAGTTAGCAAAATTCTGTACAAACTCTTCTAGAAAATAGAACCTGAAGAAACACTTTTCAACTCATTTAATGAGGCCCAAATTACCTTGATTTCAGAAATAGACAAAAGCAGTACACAGAAAAAAAAAATTATAGACCAGTATCTCATTGAACTTAGACATAAAATTTCTAAATGAAATGTAAACAACTTGAAACCAGCAACATATAAACACAATTATATATCACAGCCAAATATGATTTATTCTAGTTATGAAATGTGAATTAAATATTTGAAATCAATCAATGTAACCCATTATATCAACCAACAGGCTAAAGAAAATCACATGATCATATCAATTAATAGAGTTCAAATGTAACAAAATGTGATACCCATTTATGACATATATATTAAAATACTCTCTCCAAAAACAAGAAGTCAAGGGGAAGATCCTCAATTTCATAAAGAACATAAAAAAAAACAAAGAACCCAACAGTTAACTTCATGCTTAATGGTAGAGAGCTGACTGAGTTTCCCATAAATTCAGGAACAAAACAAAAATATTTGCTTTCATCCCTCTTACTCAACAGGGTGATAAGAATTGTAGCCAGTACAATAAGGCACAAAAAGAAAAAAAAGGCATGCAGATTGGAGAAGAAAAAGTAAAACTGTCCCTATTTCCAAATGAAATGATTATATACATGGAAAATGCCAGAGGATCTACCAAAAAGACCCTAGAACTAATAAATGTGTGTATCGAGATCATAGGGTACAAAATCAACGCACAAAACTCAAGTCTATTTCTATATACTTGCAACAAATACATGGAAACTAAAATGAAAGGCACAAGACTATTTACAGTCACTCCCCCCTTCAAAATGAATTATTATGTATAAAACTAACAATATACTTACAGCCCCCATATGCTGAAAATTATAAAACACTGATGAAAAACTAAACAAAGTACATCTAAATAAATGGAGAGACAATGGTGTCATGGATAGAAAGATTCAACATAATAAAAATGTCAACACTCCCCAATTTGATCTATAGGTTTAGTGTAATTTATATAAAAATTCCAGCAATAGTTGATAGATAGAGAGAAGAGAAGCTTATTCTAAAATTTATGTGGTAAAGCACAGGTCCAAGCATAGCTAAAATAATTTTGAAAAACAATCAAGTGAAAGGAATCATTCTACTAAAGTTACGACTTATTATATGGTTACAGTAATAAGGGACTGTGGTATTGATGGAGGCATAGACCCACAGATCGATGGAACAGAAGAGAGAACCCAGAAGTAGAAAAATATGGCCAACTGATTTTTGAAAAAGTTACAAAAGTTGGTCAATGGAAGAACAGTCTTTTCAACAAATGGTGCTAAGCTATCGATCAAAGGCAAATAAATGAATCTCAGTCTAAATATAGTACTTTACACAAAAATGAATTCAAAGTGGATTATGGATTTAAATGTAAAACTTCAAAACTTTTGAGAATAAAACATAAGACTGTATATTTAGGATCTAGGACAAAGTGAAGAATTCTTAGACATGACACCAAAAGCATGACCTATAAGAGGAAATAATTGTTACACTGGACTTCATAAAAATTAAAAGCTTTTGTTCTGTGCAAGACCATGTTAGAAAGAAAAATGCATCTAAAGAGTGGAAGAAAATATTTGCAAATCACAGAACCCAACTTAGGTCTTGCATTGAATATATAAGTAACTCTTAAACCCCAAAATTAAAAAAAGAGAAAAAATAAGCAATTCAGTTATAAAATGTGCAAATAAAATAAGTAGAAATTTTACCCAAGAGGAAATATAGAGGACAAATGAACACATGGGGGAATATTTGTCATCATTAGCTATTAGGAAAATATAAACGAAATCACCATGAGAATGACCATACCTATAGAACAACTTTTTTTAAAAAGCTAGTGATGAAGTTGTTAATGGCTAAAGCCGAAACAATTTAAGCAAGAAAGTAACATAGTGTTGGATTATAGGCCAAAGCATGAAATAAATATACATTAATCTATACTTGTATAAATAAAAGATGGAAAAATAAATGGAGGAGGTAAAATAAATTTTCCTTACAAAATAATTGAACATATCAGATGTAGATACGCCCCCTTCTCCAGGAGGTGAATCTTACAGGCTCATTCATGTGAACTCTTCCTCCGCTACACGATCAACATTAACATCGTGGTGGAGTCCATGGACCCACTGACGTTATGCAATGGTAAGGGCACTTTTTATCTCTGTGGTGTTCTTTCTAAAACTGATAGCCTTGGTCTAATTATGAGAAAACTATCAGTAAAACTCAATCCCTAATATTCTACAAATGCTTGACCAATACTCACAACTGTCAAGGTCATGCAGAACAAGGAAGTCTGACAAACTGACACAGACCAGAGGACTCTGAAGAGACATGACAGCTGAATGCAAAGTGGGATCCTAGATGAGATCCTGGAACACAACAAAAACATCAATGGGAAAAAAAATGCTGCTGAAATCTGAATAAAGTCTGGACTTTAGTTAACAGTAATGTTCCAATGTTGGTTTCTTAGTTTTGACAAATGTACCCACAGTAATGTAAGGTGATAACATTAGGGGAATCTGAAACCGAGGCATGGATGGGAACTCACTTTACTATCTTTGTAACTCTTCCAAAGCGTAAAATTATTCCAAAATTAAAAATGTGTTTAACAAATATTAGTTTACGAGTTAAGCAAAAAATACAGAGTTCCCAAGAATAAAAAAAAAAAATGAGTAAGAACAAATTTAAAACTTTATTGCAAGACAGTAAAGAAGATCTAAATGAATGGAAAGGTATATCAAATTCATTTATTAGAAGAAACATCGTAGAGATGTCAGTTCTCCCTAAATTGCAACAGTGACAGCAAAAAGTCCTTGTATTGCCAATTTGTTGATCTTTAAGTAATAAAAACTTTTTTTAAAAAAGCTAGAGAATTTAAGTAGAAATGATTAATTGTGAAATACTTTTAATGAAAGATTTAATGTACCCTAATGTACCAGTTGCCATAATTAGTAATTAAATGTCATAATTTTTATTATTTATTCATTTCATGAACAAACATGCACTGAGTGCTCTATGTGCCAGGTGCTCTGTAGAAACACTTTTCAAGAGTGAGTAAAGTTGTGTGACAGATTGCTCTGCTGCCCCGATAACAGTCCTGAATATTATTTTGAAGTGAAATGTAGTGAGGTCAATAAAGAGAAACCTAAGTTCCAAAGCAAATTTATGACCAGAATACACTGGTACCTTCTGAGCTCGTCACATCACCGTGGTGCTCTGTAGATACAGCTCCCCCGTGTTTAGCGTGGAGCTAATCCAACAAGAATATAAAGGGAATTGATGGAGCAACTGAAGACGGCCATCAGAGGAAAACACGAAGTTTCCAGTTCTGAAGTTAACAGCACTTTTAAATGACTCCCCATGTGCCACACGGTGGGGTACAGCCTTGTATACAATCCATTCAACACTTTCAGTAGCCTCAGGAAGCCATGATTATATGACTGTTACAGATTAGGACATGGACTTAAAGAGGTTAGTTACTTAATAGACTGAAAGCATACAACCAGTAAATGGTGGAACCAGCATTAGAATCCAAGTCCACACTGTCAACCCCTGCTTCATTCTCCTGAACTGACACCAGGGTAAGAAGCCTCGCTGGAGGACAACAAACAATGGCTAAGTGTTTCCAATGTTTTGGCCACCAGTGAGCCTGTTGGGTTAGGTAAGGGTGAAAATGGAATCACTCATTTTTGTCCTGTTAATAAATCCTTAAGTCATGCAAACTCTAAATATAAATGCCTTGGAATTTAGTGGAACTGTGGTTTTTTGTTTTTTTTCTTTTCTTCTTTTTATTTAAAAAAAAAAAAAAGGATTGAATTTCAAGCCAAGTGATTTCTGGAAAGAGCCATGCATGTGAGGTAGCACTCGTTCATGGGAGGTCCCGCCATATTGGGACAGGTCCTAATTGGCGGAAAGAAAGGGAGAGATTCATAATGAATATAATAACAGGGAGAGATGGAACACAAAAGACTCCTTTCTCTTCTCCTTCTAATCAAGGGTCCTGATAAAAGACACACAGACGCATAGCAAGAGCCTTCCAAGGTTGAAACACATTGACTTCCAAACCTGTGTCATTTAAAATGTAGGTTCAGAAAACTAAGCAACCAACAATCAAACAAAACCCTCTCATCTTGGGCCAAATTCTGAGCTGACCTAAAACAGGATTATTTTCTAGAAGCTTATTAAATGTTTGGCAAACATTGAACAATCCTTTATTTGTTATAAAATTATTCTTAAGCTCCCATAGCTTCAGTGATTCTAACAGGTATAAGTAAAGAACAAATGTGGGGAAATTGTTAATGACCATTGTTGAGTGATGGATATGGAACACAGGGTGGGACCGCTTTAATCATTTGTATTATTACAGGTGCCCACTTTGATGGCTTTGTTACACTAGTGCCTTTGATCCCCACCTTAGAAAATGCTCTTCTTCACTTCAGAAGTGCTCGCCGTGTGCCCGGTTCACTGGCCTTGGGATCAAACCAGCAACAGACCTCACAGATAGGACTGTGGTACCATGGGCCGTACACCAGGAGGTGAGTTCTAGGTCCCTCACATCACTTCCAAATGTTTCTTTCAGCAGAGAACTGTTGGAAAAAAAATTCTATTAGCTAATATTGCCATCTGCTTTGGTTACTAATAAGGCCTTAATGGTAATGTGTTTTTCCAAAGCCCTTTTATTTTCAACTATTTCTGGAATAAAAAAAAAATGAAGCCTGTGTAGACATTATTGAAAAATGTCTTTAAGTATTGGCTTTATGCCTTTGCCGCTGCTGCTGCTGCTAACACTCCCATCTGCAATTCGAAACCTGATTTTAGATAAGGAAAGTATGATGAGCAGGTGGGGGCCTTGGAGTTTTCCATGGGGTTTTTTCCTACTACCACACAGTTTTACTCTTGAAGACAGTAACACATACAGTTTTGAGGCAAAGGAAAGGCATTTTTTTAAAATTCATTTTTATTGTTAGACTTATTGGGGTGACATCTGTTAGCAAGGATTACATAGGTTTCAGGCATACAACTCTACAGTGCATTGTCAACTTGATGTATAATAAATTCACCACCTAATGTGACTTCTCTTTCCATCACCTTATATTTAGCTCCCCCTCCCTGTCAGAGGCACACAGTAAGTTTATATGGTCCTTGTAGGCATAGAGAGTGTGGCTTATTTGCATGATGTGTTAATTTTCTAAGGCTAAATTATGAAAAGCAGAGTGGTAGAGTGGAATAACCTCAGATTTGTAGTCAAAGTCCTAGTACCAAATCTAAAATTGGCCATTTATTAGTTGGTTAATCTTGGGTAAGTCAATTCAGAGCTCATAGGCTCAGTCTCCTTATCTCTTATCTGAGACTAAAATCAGCTTATCTCGATGAACAGTTGCTTTAATACTCATGAGAATAGTCTGTAAATGGTAAATCCTGCATTGATGTTGACTAAAATAATGACTGAGCCACAGGCACAGGTTGGAGGGCATTTGGGAGACTATTAAAAGGAGTTTTGAAATAGCACGATAAGGAAGAATGTAGTACTGATTTCTATTAGTTTTCTATTGCTGCATAAAAACGTGCCACAAACCTTGTGGCTTCAAACATTTCTGTCTCACAGGTACTGTGGTACAGGAGTCTGGGTCTGCCTTATCTGGGTTCTCTAGAAAGCTCTAGTCAAGGTGCTGGCCTGAGCTGGGTTCTCACCTAAAGGCTTGGCTGGGTTTGCAGCAGCCCAGCTCAGTTTGTTGGCAGAATTCATTCCTTTGCCTTTTCTGTGATTAAAAATAAGTCCCAGGTCCCGCCCACACCCAAGGGGAGCAGGTGTCACAAACACACGAACACTTGAGAACAGGGGTCAGTCCACTGCCTGAGAGACTATCCAACCAACTCTTCATTTTTAGGCCTCTCAGTGTTAAATATACACATCAGAGCATTTCTTCAGGTCGTAGAATACAGGCTTTAAGCATTGTCCTTGCCCACCCCTCCCCACTTTTAAAACAGATCCTACTATAGAAACTAGCACATAATATAAAAATAGAACATGTCACATCCCCAAAGAGTGCCAGTGTATAGAGTATTCCATCTATCAGCCACAACTGGGCATCTGACCTTCCGACTCTCCTTTAAAACAAGGTGAAGTTTGTTTTGGTTTCAGTGAGTTTGGGAAGTCACAGTGAGCGTCGCCACCTGTGCCACTTACCTTGTGGTTGCTCTTCTGGAATCATCCTCCATCGTTCTCCGTCGTGCTCTGTTCCCTGGTACCACCTGTATGGTCTCTATCAATATCAGGTCCCCTGAATCCCAGGAGTGATCAGTCACTGGGTGGCCACAGCAGGAGTGAAGAGAGATGAAGAGTGAGGTCACTTTATCTATCCCTGAGTCCCCTCTCATGGGATCCACTTGGGCTTCCAGTGTGCACGCCCCCTGCTCCCCAACACACACACACACACACACACACACACACACACACACACACAGATATCTTCTTCTCATGGTGGTTCCTCTATGTAACTTCTCTCATACCTTGTCCATTTAGGCAAGATAATAACAATTGGGATGTTACAAGCCCTGGGGTACTACTGTGTGTGTGTGTGTGTGTGTGTGTGTGTGTGTGTGGTGTTTCTCTGAGCTCTCCCCACAACTTTGCTAATACAGTAGGCTCTCTCTTAACCAATACCCATGGGGATTTTTAGATGCCGGATAAATATAAATTGCTTCTCTGTTAGCTGGAACTCAAGCAACAGGCAAAATCTCGACCAACCAGCAAAAGTTGCTTTAGAGTGCTGGTTGATTGAGTTCTAGTTAATGGAGAGTCTACTTTAGCTTCTTTATTAAATCTTCCTCAACTTACTGTACATTGAGTGTGACTTGCTGGGACTCTTGTAGATGTATCACTCAAATAACTTAAATTTTATGAGCTCAGAGGTTTGCGCATAAGGGGTAATCAAAAATTGTTGAATGAATGAGAAGAAAATGACCCATTGCCAATGAATGTGGCCTTGTCTTCTTTTGAGAATTTGATGTGTCTTAGGGGGCTTCCTCTGCCTTCTAGATTTTTCCTAGTAAGGAGAGTCAATGTGGTGACCATATCTCCTGGAAAATCTTCCTGAGGGCTTGAGATGATAAATATTGCCTGTTTCAGAAGAGATAAAGGCATTGATTTTCTGCTCTTTTTCTTATCCTTATACAGGAGACAGGTATGGGAGTAGGCAAGATAAGTGTTTTCAACAGGATCTCAGTGCTTATTTCTGTTTAATAATGTAATAATCCACACCTTTCTTTGATGGAAGAAGCAACAACACAGAAGCAAAGATTTTAATATTAAAAAATTATATTAGGAAAAGAAAATAAATGTGAATATTAGATCAAGCTAAAATTTAAAAAAACTGTCTATAAGGACAATATAAGTGAAAATGTGTGAGATTGTGGAATAAGCACTCAAGGACGTGTAACGTGTTTGATTTTTAGAGATGAAAGGAAATTTGGCTAGATATCCAATCTTATGGATAAAAATTGGAAAACTATGTGGAATTCAATCAATAATTTTAAAGTTTTGTCATGACTGGATTAGAGCACTATTTCTGGTGTCAATATTTGCTCAGTGGTGTCTGATCAATGAGATACCCCTGAGATGTCTCAAACGTTTGTTTTCATCACACAGATATGAGTTATCATAGTTTCAAATAGGAAATAAACAACTGCCAGATTTCTGGGATGTGTCTGCATTCTTTTCTCATATTCGTTTTGACATTACAGACACAAGATATCCTGGATGGACCAAGGGCTTTGGAATCAGAAACCCGTTTCTAGACATAGAGTCATTGTATTTGTTTGTTCGCCAGCTCACGGGTCCCATGGAGTTCCTTTCTTTCAGTCTCCTTCCTGTAGTCCTAGAAAAGTAGGACACGGCACCTCAGGACTGAAAAGCTGCCACTCCACGACGGAGCCGTCCACAGTGTAAAGCAGTGAGGACCTGGCCCTGGCCCTCCTCTGAGACACCTTCAGTTTTAGCTGCACTCTATGGAATTTTCCACGAAGGCATGTTATCGGGAATTCCTGTGTTTCCTCACCTCTACAAAACTCAGTTACTCAGAGTAGTCAATGTGCACATCACATGCTATCTGTAAACGTCTTCAGAGGACTTTTACTAATACTTCATTCCTATTTTTGAAACCTTGGCTGGGAGGTTCTGGCAGCAGCTGGGGCCGAGGTACAATAGATGTAGGGCTGTGTCCAGTGTCTGGAGATGTGTGTCACCAACTGATGGTGGAAAAAATGAGCACTTTACATCTCTGAGCTTCATTTTCATGTTCTGAAACGTTAGCGTACAAAAGCAAAAACTGCCTGCACAGTGGCTGTGATTTGTACAGTTTCAAGATCCTCTAATGTATACTCTGACTTTAACTTGCTCAAAATACCTTTACTACCTCTAATGGCTCATTTTTACAAAGCTTCCGAATTGACCAGTTCAAAACATTTTTTTGAACATGTGCTCTATTCGGCGAGTTAAGTAGAGTCACATAAGTGGCATAAAGTAGCACAGTTATTGAGCTCTTTTTTTTTCTTTTTTTAATGTTCACCCTGTGTAAACGTGATCTCTACTTTACAGGGACTTAGGATCTACTAAAGAGAAAGGCCATGTTCACGATACACCTGATGCTTGGCAGTGGGTAAAAAGGGAGGCTGGGACTCCAGAACCACACAAAGTCTTCATGTGTCTATGAACCATGGTAAGAAATGCAATAATAGCCATTAATAATATAATTCATTGTTTATTATATGTCACAACTGGACCAAGTGCTTCTCATAGGTCAAAACAAATGTTATTAGGTGGATACTATTATTTGCCCCATTCTACATATTAGAAAAGAATGTCACAGACATGAAATGATATCCCCAAGGCCATAGAGCCAGACAGTGATGGAATCGGGACGCTAATCCAGGCTGCTGTCTGATAATAAATCCACTCCTTTTCAGAGACGGTCAAAAGGCTTGGTGTGTTCTAATGAAAGTGAGATAATTTCAACAAGTGACCTTAGAGAAGTCTTTATGTATTCCCTTTTAGGACATTGCAACATTTCTCCAGGATTTTTGATTCTAAAACCATCTATCTGAGAATCACTTTGATGAATTTGTTAGGAATGTAGGCTCGTGGGTCCCACCTTAGACCTATGAAATCGAAATTCTGAGACTGGACAAGGAAGTCTGAATTTTTAGCAATCACTTTGGTTCATTCCAATGTACACTAAAGTGGAGAACAGATTCTGAAGGGACAGATGGGATTTCAGTAAGGAAGTAAGTTGAGCACTGATTCTAGGTAGAGAGTCTATGGACAAAGGTGTGGCATTCAAAGGTAAGCCATTCTGCTGGCACAAAAGCCAACAGTGAACAGGCACTAGCAAGATACAAGGACAGGTCTTGACAAGGTCCAGGTCAGTCTTCATTGAGCCTTGAATAAAGTTCTTAGGATGTTGGACTTTATTGGATATTAAAATAGAGCCATTTGGGTTTTTGGATAAGGAAATAGCTTTTAAGGTAGAATTTAGGCAAATCCGACAGATAGCCAGTGGATAAATGGGCAAGCTCTTACTTCATTGAGGCTCTTAATGCCTAAAGATGTGAAATATCACTTGATAATCTTGAGTGCATTGTGGGGAGAAAAACCCCATAGCGTAAAGGTATTTTCTGGGTTAGGTGCAGGGAGGCATTCAAAAGATAGGAGTTCGGGTATCTGAGTGCCTGGAATGGAGAAGCATCATAAACAGGAAGCCGTAAATTGGGGGGTGGGGGGTAAGTACAGCTTCAATGGCAGATGGGAGGGAGTTCACTTTTACAAATATCTGTGATGCCAACCAGACACAAATCTTCAGGTCCAGTAGTCATTCAGAAATTCCAGACAGAATTAAAGGTAAAAGTATCAGAACCCGAGGCATAGATTTGGGTGTGCTGAGCATAACCAGGAAGCAGAGCATGGAGGGTGGGTATATGAGGACACGCAGAGGACTGGAGAGGCCGACACAGGGCAGCCCCTACCTACCCGCACTGATATGTGCAGAGGAGATTGGGGGCTGGGGGCGAGGGTGAACTTTCTTCTCCAGAGGAGTGGGATGAAGATACAGTCTGAGGCCAGTCTTAGGGATGTTTTCTTCTTAAACAGCGAGGAGAGAAATACACACATCACTGTCTCAAAACATTACCTGGAGTCAGCACTACAAACTTGCATTTCCAAAGAATTTAATGGTGAACATTAAGATGAAATCATTTCCTGCTATGGCGACCATGAGGATGGAAAGGAATTTTATCCCACTTAATAATCACAAGAATACATCCAAGAGCACTTGAAAACATCTAGAAAACCAAGCACACGCATCTGTTCAAAACTACTGCCTTCTTCCCAGAGTGGCCGACAGAGCACTCCTGCCTTAATACAAGGCTCCTCGTCCCATTCTCCTTGCTGGAGATGAGCTCCACCTGAATTCACTACTTGGGACCAACTAGGAAACATTCAAAAGGAAAAGTCTCATCTTTCTGAATCATGAGAGTCCTTCTCTGAAAATCCCTTATGATAGGCTGATCAGACGTCCCATGTGGAACGGGACAGGAAACAATGGTACTGTCGCGTTTCACATGGTACGTGTGGTCAGCCTAGTGTCACTGGGCTCACTTCAAGGTGTCAGTAGGCTGACCACATGCACATTTGAAATGGGACAGGACCGTTGTTTCTGTCCTGTTTAAGGTGGTATGCCTTGTCAGCTTATCTTATCATCAAGAACTTTCCTAACATACATTTTCAAGCCCAACCCGAAAGCAGAAGTAAGGCAAGTAACAATCAGAAGTAACAGAGTAACCGCGTTGATAAATATGTTAGAAATGCCAAGTTCACATGGCTGCAGCGTTTGGTGAGGATGCAGGGAGGTCCTTCTCATTAGAACCAGTTTCCTGTTCTTAGATTCCCTTTCACTGACTGTGCCTGTGGGCCTGCAAAAGTGTCCTTCCGGGCAATGGGGAGTTAGCTTCTTTGTGCATGGGGGTAAGGCAGCCTTTGATAAATATAAAACCCCATCATTATCTCATTTTGGTATATTCAGAGATTTTCCTAAACAGATGTCATGGAAAATTCACTGAGAAAGAACATAGCTTGTTACAAAAGTAACCCACAGGTTTTTATCTTTCTCTTTTGCCTTACAAGTTCAAAGCTGAGAGAAAATGACTTAATTGAGATAGGCCTTATAGAAAAAAGAACTGAAGGGTAATTCATGTGGCATCGACCGGATAGTATTAAGTGAATTGTGTTAGATGGAAATTTAAATGCCCTAAATGCCATGTATCGTGTTTGGTACTTCAGATTTGTTCTGGTTTTTTTAGTCTTCGACCACTCGCATTTTGAATGTTGCTACTCTTCATGTATTAAGAAAATGCTAGCCTTAACAGAAAGGCAACTTTGAGTTTCTTTTTCTAAATAATGGTCTGGTTTTCCCAGGAACAATTGAAAGACCTTCCTAATGCTCCTGATACTGAAAAGGATGAATCTGCAAATAGAAGACAGTGCTCAGGGCTTGCCAAAGGGCATAGGGACGGCACGATCATTCAAGAATCAAATCCTTGACTTTGATCACCAGTTAAGTTAAAAAAAACTTGTCAGTGAACATGAGGAGTTATTTCTTTTCTTTTTTTAACAATGGGTAAGTTCCCTGGCTGGGAATTGAACCCGGGCCGCAGTGTTGACAGCACCGAAGCCTTAGCCACTGCACCACCAGGGAACTCCCAAGGAACATTTCTAAAGGCCAGTAACCTGGAATGTAGGTTAGGGTGAAATGGCAATCATTATTATGGACGATAGCTAGTCGTTTGAGACGTGTTTCTGAGTTAAGCTTTCTCTCAGCATCAAGCCTAGATGATCTTGCCTGGTATCTAAGAATCAGCTAAATCATTTTTCTTTGGAATTATTTAATGAGATACCCTTGCCACTGTGCCTATTAGAATGGTTCAAGCAAACAAAAACTGATAATACAAAAGGTTGGTGAGGACGTGGGGCATTAGGAAGTTTCATGTATTGCTGATGGGAATGCAAAATGGTACTGTCACCATGAGAAATAGTTGGGCAGTTTCTTAAAGTTACACCTACACTTACCACCTGATCCAGCAATTTTACTCATTGATATTAATACAAGAAAAATAAAAATTAACATTTACATAAAAACCTATACATACATGGTTGTAGCAGCTTTATTCATTATCACCAAAACCTGGATGCAATCCAGATGTTTTTTATTTTGTAAGCAAACTGTGGTCCATCGATGCAATTAAATTGATTCACAAAACAACAGGGATGGATCTCAGATACATTTTGCTAAGTGAAAGAAGCCAGACCCCAAATGCTACATTTATACTGCATGATTCAATTCATATGACATTGTGGAAAAGGCAGAATTATAAGGAGGAAGAACAGGTCAGTGGTGGCCAGGGTCGCGAGTGGGGGAGGGGTTGACTACCAAGGGGCAGTGCGAGAGAATTTTGGGAGTGCTGGAACTGCTGTGCATCAAATGTAGTAGAACTGAGCACCCCAGAGTGAATTTTACTGTATGTAAATTAAATAAATTAAATAAATTAAATATATATTTGTATATATAAATATATATTTAGTTAATTTACATCCATACTCTCATATATGTATATATGTATGTGTGTGTGTGTGTATATACACACACACACACATACATATATGAGGTTGGACAATTTATTTTGTGAACTCATCCGAGAAAAAGTACAACATCCCTCCTTGCTGAGTATCACTACGGTCACCTTCAAAGTCCTCCCCTTGGGAAGCTGTGCACCGATGTCAGCGCCTAGTCCACCCTTCAGAGCAGTTTTGGAACTCTTTTTCTGGAATGGCCATCAGGGCTGCTGTCGTACCCCAGATCTCAGAGTTAAGTTTATGAACTCGCCACTTTGGCAAACGGATGGCCCCTTACCGAGTTGGTTGTGCAGTGCTGCCAACGTAAGCGCATGGTGGCAAGTTCGTGAACTTAATTGTCAGAATTTGGGCTCGCTGACAGCTCTGATGGCCGTTTCAGAGAAAGAGTTCCAAAACTGCTCTGAAGCGTGCACTAGGTGCTGGTGTAGGTGCACAGCTGCCCAAGGGGAGTGCTTCGATGGTGACTGTAGATATTTGGCAATGAGGTGTGCAGCACTTTTTCTAGGATGAATTCACAAAATTAATTGTCTGATCTTGCATATGGGCTGTCTGGAAAGTACCCAGCCATGTAATATGAAAAATAGAGGCATTTGTGGCCGGATCTTTTTCCATTCAGCCCTCGTATGTCGCCTACAGACTTACTCCACGCTATCTCCTTTTCAAATTGGAATTGACGTCTAGTAAAATAGCTTCCGATAACATGTACAATGACTTCTGTGAACCCCGAGGAAAAGTCGATGCTAGAATAGCAGGGGGGTGCTGGGTTGCTTCTTCGTTAAATCAATCAGTCTGAGAGACAGCACTTTTGCGGAGTGGGGGGCGGATTTTTCTGTGCACTTACATTGGTCTCCAGTTCTTGTCCCGACTTTCTGCAGCATGTGCCTTAAGTACTTGCAATTACATTGTCACTTCAGCTCAATGACCAATAAGTCACCAGATCTCAGGAGCGAAGGGGCCATATTTCACTTAATTCAGCAAATATATTCAGTCTCTGCCACGTTCCCAACACTCTCCTAGACACCGCGGGTCCATCAGCTTAAATGTACAGAATTCCTCCTCCACCTGGCAACCTTAATCCGGTGTTTGTGGAGTTCAGAAGTCAGACATCTTCACCTTGGATTTGTTTATTTACCAGCTAATGCAATCTTCTAAACTCAGCTGAGCTGCAACTAGTGAAGTTGATTTTGAAAGCACGAGAAGGGGTATCAGCAACCCCCCACAGCAGTTTGGTGGCCGCCGTCATTTCCAGGATTGTTTTTCTGATTCATAACTCAAAAGGGCTTGTGTTCTCTGCAAGTGGAGATTCAGGAAACTAATTGGCGTTTTCACTTTGCTATAAATCTGAGGCAGCAAACACTGTTTGTTCATTTGGAAGTAACGTAGAGACGAAAGGGCTGCTTGTCGGATCCTGGGGCGCCAGGCAGGAACGTTCTATCTTTTAGGAAGAAACTGTAAATACGTAGCCGATGTGTTAACGGTTGTTTACTTAGGAAAATACAGTCCGAGTGTCCTAGAGTTAGGAGTTCTCTAGAACTTTGAGAAAGGACCAGTAGTAACAAAAAACAGTTTTTCCATCCTAGATGAGAGTGTGTCCAGTAATGGATAAAAATACCAGATGGGCTTATTAATTTCCTATTAACTGCTGTAACAAATTAAAACAACACAAATCTGTTATCTTACAATTCTGGACGGACCCCACTGGGCTAAACTCGAGGTGTTGGCAGTCCTGTGTTGTTTGTTGTTGGGTTTTGAGGGGGCTATGGAGGTAATCAGTGTTCTTGCCTTTTCGGCTTCTAGAGGACACCCACAGTCCTTGACTCGGGCCTCCTTCCGTCTTCAAAGCCAACAGCGGCTGCTCAGGTCTTTCTCACATCACGTCACTCTGATGCTGACTCTTTCATCTTCCTCTTCCATATTTAAAGACACTGAAGTATAGTGAGCACACCGGATACCCCAGAGTAATCAGCTGACGAGCCGCCTTAATCCCTTCTGCTATCGTAATTCTCCTCTGCCACGTAATTCTGGGGGCTAGGACACGGATGTCCTTGGGAGTACATTATGCTGGCTACCAAAGGGGTAAACACTCAGCTAAGAGCTGTCACTCCCCGTGACAGCCTGTAGAATTGGTCAAAATTCTAACCCTAACCAGAGATAAAGTTAAAAACAATGTCTGTTAAAAATAATGAGCTGGTTCATGAGGGTCTTTGGTTTTCCTTAACGCTGTGCAAGGCACAGCACACGTCCCCCGTAGGCCGCCCTTCGGAGCAGCGAACCCGCCGGCGGACAGAACGAGGCAGCCTCTCGCCGTTCCCAGGCAGCTCGCCCCGGCAGCATCAAGCACAACAGCACCGCCGGCCTCCAGCTCGATTCTGCCCTCACCCAGAGCCATGGTAGTGGCTCTGTTCACATCTGGAAATGCTATTTCCTTGTGTTGACACTAATAAACTGGTCTTTCTAACACCTTTCCTGCAGGAATTTCAAGGACCTCCAAGTCTAGGATAAAATATGGTTTTCCAGGCTTTATGTGTTTCACCCATTAATGGAATTTCCTGGTTTAGGGGAATTTTGACCGGATTTAGATTTTTTGGATCTTCATTTTTCTAAATACTGACTCAAAGCAACACAAATGAGAACCGTGAACATCTCACTGTTTTACTTTGCTACAAAGAATTCATGACCGTTTCAGAATAAAGTTCAAATTACTTAAATTCAGTGTGGATTTCCGAGCCGATCACCATCTTCGCTCACCCTACAGAAGATCACTTGAGCGCCTTGAAACTATGTTGGATCTTTTAATTTTGTGACTTAAAAAAATTAAGCAAAGAGTGATTTCATACTTTAAAGATGATGAAAAATGTTGATAAAATGAACTCAAGGTTTTTTAGACATCAAGCCATTTGGGTTTTCCTCATCTCTGACCTCGTAAGTGTTTTCAGCTGTTAAGTGTACAGGGATCTGAACACACAGATTAACACAAATATCCACTGTTCAACACAAAGGAGAAGGGCTTGGCAAAAGGGATGACTTTGAATAGATGGGACAGATAAGACCCACCAGGGACCACGAGCTTTGGAGCACGTGTCCTGCCATCTTACCAATACACATTTGACTGCGGGAATTTCACCGGCAAAATTCCCTTGTTTGCTTTCTTCTATAGAAATAAGACCCTGTGCATATGCCACTTTTTATCTAAGCTCATGCTCATCTAGAAAAACACTATCCTTCCAAAGCTTTCCTGTGGCAGATGCGCTCCACTAAGGCAGTTTCAGCCCGTGGTCCCTACGTGAGCGCCGTGGTGTGAGTTCCTGGAAGCAGAGGGCGCGGGGTTTGCTTCTGCCTTCTCACTTCCTTCTGGAGCTGGAACAGTCAGTTGTTCTGGACCAAGGTGTAGGGAATGGTACGTCACGAGGCTGCAGGACGCGTCCCTATGCTTGTTTAAGTCCCCATTACATTTTCTGTCACACATTCATGGCCAAACCTAATCTAATTCAGCCCACTTCTTTGAAGTTAATACTAACGGGGTGCTGTGAGGATTAACGAGACAGTGTATCTACATCATCTAGCCCAACAGCCTTACCTGTGCAAGGTAAAATACATGTTCATTCCCTCCTTTCCATGGAATTCAAGTTCTAAGGACCTTCATCCATGGAAATGTTTGAGTCTGAGCTTCAAAGTTAACGGCAAAGAAACATTGTTGACTGTGAGGTAAAGGTGCCCCTAGAAGACAATAAAAGAACTTCCGTTTCTTAATTTATTTGTTTACATTCTTTTATTTTTAAATTAAATTTACTGGGGTGACATTATGTAAAATGATATAGGTTTCAAGTGTACAGTCCTACAGTGCATCTGTGTGCTCGCCACCCAGAGTCGGTTCTCCTTCCATCGTTACGCACCTGACCTCCGTTTCTCTCTCTGCTACCCCGCCCCCACTTACCCTCTGCTAACCGTAAAGTGTCGTCTGGGTCTATGGTTTTTTTGTTTCTTTCTTTGTCTTGTTCATTTGTGCTTTTAGTTTTATATCCCACGTATGAGTGAAGTCATATGGTTCTTGACCTTTTTCTGTCTGGCTTATTTCACTAAGCATAATAATCTCAAGGTCCATCCATGTTGCCACAAATGACAGAATTTCATCTTTTCTTACGTCCGCGTCACATTCCATTGTGTATATGTACCACATCTTCTTTATCCAGTCATCCATCAAAGGACACTCTGGTTTTTTCCATATCTTGGCCACCATGAATAATCCTGCAGTGAACACAGGGATATATAAATCTTTACAGAGAAATTTTTCAGATATTTTTGGTAGATACTTAAAGGAGAGATTGCTGGGTCATATCGTAATCCTAGTCTCAATTTTTTGAGGCAATCTCCATACTGTTTTCCACAATGGTTGTAGCAATTTACATTTCCACCAGCTGTGTATGAGGGTTCCTTTCTCTCCACAGCCTCTCCAACACTTGTTATTACTTGTCTTGCTGATGATACCCATTCGAACAGATTAGCTTAGTAATATAGTCCTTTAAGCAAAATAGGAAAGAAATAGAAATGAAAGAGGAGGAGTTTTAGCTCAGCTAGGATATGGTGACTCGTATTTGCCCAGGTGACATCTAAGTGCAAATATTCAATTGGCAGTTGGCTAAATGAATCCGGAGTTCAGAGCTAACAATTCCTGAGTCGTAGGAGGTGGTTGTCACCATATGGTGAAAGACTGAGACCTGATAGGAACTGTGAACTTTCAGAAAAAGGTAATTTTGAAAAAAGACCAAAAGGCTAAAGATAGAATACATTAAATACATTATTTAAGAGAGGAGTGAGAGAGACACACCAAATATTGGTTTGGAAATTGAGGAAGACAAGAAATTTTTTTGAAGTTAAATTATGAAATGGAATGCTGGTTCAAATATTTAGAATACTACAGAAAATTGCATCAAGCACCTCCGTGCTTGCCACTGAGATTTAACAACTGTTCTAGATATTTTTAACATTTAGGTCTATAATCTATTTTGAAGACTTCTTTTTTTCTTTTACTTTTTCTTTTCTTTCTTTCTTTCTTTCTTTCTTTCTTTCTTTTTTTGTATATGATGTCAGGGAAGGCTTGAGGCTCCTTCCTCCTTCTTTTCTCTCTCTCTCTCCCCCCCCACCCCCTTAGCTGGTTGTTCCCATAACAATTTGTGGGAAAGAATCTTTTTCTCCAATGAATTACCTTGGCTCTTTTGTAGAAAATCAAGTGACTGTATATATGAATCTACTTTTGGACTCTGTTGTGTTGATGTATCTGTCCTTATGACAATACCACATTGTCTGAATTATTGTAGCTTTATAGTAAGATTTAAAAATCAGGTAATTTAAATATTTGAGATTCTTTTTTAAAGTTGGTTTGTTTGTTTGCTATTCTATAGTCTTCTCATGCCCTATAAATTTTAGATTCAGTTTTTCAAATGTTCAGAAAAATCTACTAGAATTTATATGAGATAGCATAGAAATCTATGAATCAATTGAGTGGAAAATTTAAATTTACCAATATTGAAACTTTTCTGACATGGACATGGAATGACTCTTTCTTCAGAATTGATAAGTAAAATGACTTGAGCCTGGATATTTCTTTATAGGAATATTTTTGGTTAAGAACTCAATTTTTAATAGATGAATGGTTAACTAGAGTTTTATTAATTTTATTACATTTTTCAGAGAACCAGCTTTTGTCTTTATTAATTTTCTCCTGTTTTCTATCTCATTAATTTCCATTCTTGTATCTATTATTTTCTTTCTTCTACTTATTTTATGTTGTATTTATTTATGTTTTTCTAGCTTCTTAAATTAGAAACTAGCTCAGTGATTTTAAATGCTTTAATGCTTAGGCTTTAAGTATTCAAAATTATTTAAAGTATGCATTTCCCTTTAAGCACTGCTTTAACTGCCTTTCTCAATCTTTGACATATTGTTTTTCTTATTATTCAGTTCAAGATATTTTTAGATTTTTCTTTGTATTTTTAAAAATTTGATCCATGGGCTTATTTAGAAGGGCATTAATTAATTAATTACCAAATATTTTTATTTTTCTAGGTGTCTACACATTTTATTGTTATTGCTTTCATTTTGGTTTCATTGTGGTCACAGATCATGCAACATATGATCTCAAACCTTTCAAATTATTAAAATGTGTTTTATGAACCTGCATGTTGGGTCCGTGTGGTCTAGCATGTAGTTTATCTTGGTAAACATTTTACATGTACTTGAAAACACTATATTGTCCAGTTGTTGGATGCAAAGGGAAGGCATGAGGGAGAATGGAATATCATGAACAGCTTTATGCCAATACATTTGACACCTTAAATGAAATGGACACAAACCACTGAAACCCTAAGACATAATGGAAAAACCTGTATGGACATGAACAGTTTTTTATTTTTCTAGATATAGTGCTTCCTTCAAATCAGTGAATGGTAGGTGTTTTGTTCTGGCCTGTGTCTTGCACTTTTACTTTTGTACCGGTGTTGTCTGAACAGATGATATTTTCATGTTGATGAAGTCCAGTTTATCAGTTATCTTTCTCTTTCATGCTTAGGGTTTTTCATCCTGTCTTAACTATTCAAGGCTAGGGAAGATATTCGCCTGTGTCTTCTTCTAGAGCTGTTTCAGATTTAGCCTTTACATTCATATCTATACTTTATCTTGAATGGATTTCTGCACACAAGGTGCTGAGTCCTAGCTACTCTGTATCTCACACGATGGGGAATGCCCTCGGGGGAAGATACTGTCTAAATGGGGGTTTCACCCAGTCTTTCACAGATCCAAAGCCTCCCACTTTCTGCTGTTTTCCTACTCTGCAGTGCCTTCAAAGTGGCTTTTATCTTTTTCTCAACTTGTAATTGTTAACTGCAGGAAGATTAGTCCATGTCACTACTGGGTTCAGAACTCCCTGAACCTCTTTTTAAAATCACAGGTCCAGCAGTGCTTTTAAATTGTGAGGAGTCATCTCTTTCAGCAGTTCTGCAAAATTTTCAGCTACAGCTTCTTGAAATACTTCTTTTATTCTCTATTCTCTGTTCTGCTTTTGTAATTCCTATCAGACATTTTTGTACTTTGTTATTTTATCCTTTTTTAAAAGATCTCTCTTGATGTCTTGTGTTCTTGGTTGCGCTTTCTGTTTGTGTTACCTTCTGGATAATTTCCTTAAGATACAGCTCCCAGACTTCGAATTCTCATGTCAATGGCACTTACTTCTGTTCAGTGACCTGTTTTCTTTCTTGACTACATGTTTTAATTTTGGTCTTCCCCCTTCCTCCCTAAATCTGCCTCTTTCTTTCCCCTCATCTTTCCATTCTTCATTTTACATTCTTAATTATTTGATACCTACTTATGTTATAGTCTTTTTATAGTACTCTCTGGTTTCAAGTCTTGGATGTTTTTCCCCGTTTGCTGATTCTCATGAATTGTTTCTTAGCACATTGCACCATTCATGGTTCTTGGGGCACCGTCAGCAGAGGCTGATTTTTTTTTCTCAGTGAAACTGTGTGCTTTTAGTTTGCTCTGCAGTTTGTTTCCAGGGTTTAAGGGCTAATGATCTGCTTTCTCATCTTGGGGATGCGAGGACCATGTGGGGAACATACAGTTTGCTCCAGACCAATATGTGCTGTTGTCCTGAGACATTTGATTCCCAGCAGGAGACTTTGTTTTCTTCTGTTAAGGGAAGCAGAGATGTACATTCTTGCTGTCATTTACACAGGCTGGCGAATAGACTTCATCTAGCCCACATTTTATAGAAGGATCAAAACAGACCCAGTCCCAGCCTAATGAAGGGATCTCAGTTCTAAATCTCAAGCGAATGCAAGCTCAATACACTCTCTCCGGTTCCTGTATAAATACAGTCCCTAGCCTCTGTGTTCTAGCTCTGTTCTATTGGTTTCTGGGGTTTCTTAGGGCACCCAGTTACAGGCTTAGCTCTCTAGCTTGAGTTGCCTGGGTCTTTCTGTAACTTGGGAATTTCCTTTTCTTTTATTTGGATCCATCTATATTGTTAATCAAATCTCTCCACTGTCGTGAAAAGAAAGTCCCTGGTCCCCACTAGAAATTAAAGTTTCTATTAGATTTTATTATTCTTGAAGGTATGTTGAGGGTGTATTTTATTTCCATGTATGTCCTTTGTAGTACTTAGGGCAGTGTTATAAAACTCCATTAGTGCTTAATAAAAATAGGAAGAATGAATTTTAAAAAATGAATTAAAGGAGGCAACTTTAAAATGGGAAAAGTCAAAAGAGAGAAGATCTTAATATTTAAAATGAATGATTTCTTTCTCCCCATCTCACGTGGTTAGAAGAGTTGTTGGGGGCCAGGAGATGGTGCAAAGTGTTACCTTCTGTACAGACGTCTCAGCGATTGCAATGTAGGGCTTCATTTCAGAAAGAAAAAAGTACCATGCTGGTTTCTGTCCACAGAAATTCTGCCAACATCCTGGTGGTTGCTGGTTTGTAATTTTATGGGTTTCCAGAGGATCAAACACTGTGTTATTATGTTTGGCTACTAACTCGGGTCAGCAGTTCAAAAGGAGAAGGAAGGGGAGTCGCAGGGGAAGGACGGAGCATGCGTAAGCTGGTGTATCTAAGACAATAGTTTAACTCACTGAGCATGTGCAAGCTGGTGTATTGAAGACAATAGTTTTTGCTTATTGAGCATGCCAAGCTGGTGTATTTAAGTCAAAGTTTAACTTGCTGAGTGTAGAGTTGTTCTTACTGAACCTCAATTTCATTTTTAACAGAAGATAATACATTTTTAAAGCTCTGTTATATAAGAATGGAAGATATAGCAAATATGTAATTTTGGCTGAAGAATACATTAATAGGTGGTTTGTTCTGTGTGTATCCTTTTACAAAGATTTGAAATGGAAGAGTTTTGTGTCAACAATGACAAAAACAAATGGATTATTGAACATACTCCAAATCCCAAATCTCTCCCTTCAAAATATATTTATCTAAATATAATTTATAGGAATAATGATATTAAATATTGCAAGTAATTTTATTGGTATTTTAAAATAACACTCAATAATTATGATAAAAATATATGAACCATTTTGAGATTTTAAACAATGTACTCTATTTTGCTATGTATAATTTGCACTTTTTTGCCCAAATTTGTGAAGGAAAAATAAAGATATATATTATACATGGATAATAATAATTCCATATCTATATAAAATGTTTTCAATTGCTTTATTTATGCTTATGAACTAAAAGCATAACTCTAGAAATCAATATAATATCAGTATGCAAAGTAATTCCCTGGAATACAATAATCAGTTTTTTTATATTAAAAAATATTTATACATAAAATTTCTTGTACCTTGTATCTGTCCTTCTGTTTTGTAATTATTTGTTACATTAAAGTTCTTATAGCATAATATATTAAAAAATAAATGCTAAAATTCCTTTGTAATACAAAAACAAGTACCTCATTATAAACAAATAAAATTTTGAATTAAAATGAAAGATTTTTGCCCTGAAAGTTTGGGTCAAAAACGTGGGTGTGCATTATGCACAGCAAAATATGGCACATGTTTTCTCAGAAAATAAAGTTGGAATTAGTCACGTAAGAAATTGGGGACTTTGACTGTATCAATATTGAAATCTGCATCCCTGATACTTGCTTTAATCGTAGGAAAGGAAGAGCATTTGTACGACACTTGTAGCAAGTGCAATGCCCTCTTCTAGGGACAAGAACAGACTGTGTTTGACTTCTTTGCCATAGTTTCTTTGTGTTGGACCCAGGAAGAGCTAGGAGGGGGTGCGGTCAGTAAGACAGTTGGGTTACCATTATTTAAAATTCTGTTTGACGTAAGACAAACTAGTTATTCCTGTGTTGACTGCTTCTCTTCCCTGCTCCATTGTCAATGCAATTGTTCAGTGGGGTCAACTTTTATCATTAGGGGGCTACCTAGTAGGTCCAGAAGCAGGAGGCGAGGATTGTACACTGACAGAAAAGCATCAGACACAATACAACTATTTATTATTATTTAAGATAAAAGTATATATAAATCAATGTATTTTATTTATCAGTTCATTCATTTTATTCAATAGTGCATTGCTCCCTCATCATAAAAGCACTTACGTGGAGTTCTAGGCACTAGGAATGCAACAACGAAGAAGTGAAATAAGGTCTTTGTGTTCAGGGAGTGTACGTTCTGGCTTGGAGGTGCAGTAAACAAGAAATCAGGTAATGTAACTGCTGCAGATCGAAGAAGGGAAAGACGGACCGAGTGACTGGCTTGTTCGGGAAGAGCTGTTTAGGGTGGGCAGACGTGGCTCCTCAGAAGACAGCGTTTATGCAGACATCTGAAGGATGAAAGGAGCCTCCTTGGTGGAAATTCAGAGAAGCCTTATCAGCAAGTAAACAGGTCCTGGCCCTCCTCTAATATGTTTTGGGTTCCAGGACAACAGTACCAATGGCGGTTCATATGCCCCTATCTATATACTGGGAAGTTAGGAATCAAGCTTGTCCAACCTGCGGTCCAGGACAGCTTTGAACGCGGCCCAGCACACACTCATCAGCTTCCTTACATCGCTACGAGAATTATGCATGGACCTTCTCTTTCTTCAGCCCATCAGCTATCAGTGTGAGTGCATTTATGTGTGGCCCAGGACTATTCTTCTTCCAAGGTGGCCCAAGGAAGGCACAGGGCCGCTGGTATAATGCAGCTAACCGTAAGCACAGTGTTTCCTATCCCCCCGTGTCTGGGGATGAACCTTCCTGACAACCCAGCAGGCCTCCGAGGTTAGCGTTCTCGGACTCCTTGACATTCTCGACTGGTACGTGGCAGTGTGGTGAGAGCCCACCCCACCCTGGGCCTTTTCTCGTCTCTTCCAGCCCTGTCTGCCTACCCACAATGTGAGGAGAACCCCGCTCCTGTGTGGACACCCCAGTCCCTACACCCCAGCTCTGCCCACACCCCCACTCAGCTGCCTTTGGGCATTCTCTTGGGCTTAGAGGGGGCATGCTGGTATTTTCAACCAATCTGGATTTACTAAAAGATCCCCCGCCCATTTGGAGGCACAAGTCCAATAGGTCCGAATATAAAGCTCTCAGGCTGTGACTGTGAGCGAGATGCTTGAGCAAAGTCAGTAGGCCAGTGTGCCCGCAAGGGGCTGAGTGAGGAGGAGAGCGCCAGGAGGAGGACCAGAGAGGAAAATAGGGGCTGGGCCGCAGGGCCCTGGGGGCCGCGCTGGCGGTGCATGCCACCGCTGTGGTGGCAGGTCAGCAGTCTGAGCCAATCTGCTACGACTCATGTGTTTCTAACGTCAGCGTTTTTATCTGCTACTGAAGTGACGTTCCAAAGTGCCAGTCTGGCTGTGGATCCCAGGGAAGCTTCTAATCAAGGATATGGTGTCACGTCTTTCCTCTCACCCTCCATGGAGGAAATAGCCCTGCTGTGGTGACACGCACGTGGAGAAGACAAGACCGGCTTCTTTCATGAGCACGAAAACGGAAGCCGTATCTACAGGGCAGTAGCCACGGCGTGGCTGGGGCACGGAGACCGACTGGGTCCTGAGTGGCTCCACGTTGGCAGCGTGACTTCTCTGTGTTTGTATCCCCACCCTTAAATTCATCGGACAAATCATCCAATAAATGATGATGCTAATAGGACTTAGCACATAGTGTGACTGAGGGCATTTAAATGAAGCAATGCCCGTAATGCGTTTAACAGAGTGCCCGGCACGTAATCCATGGCCTGTAAACATTTGTTTGTTGTAATTACACAACAAGAACAGTAACTGTTTTCTCTATCCCTGTTATTCAGGGCTACACTATTAAGCAAATGAGAGCACTTAAACTTAGATTTTCTGATTAAGAGACTAGTGCCCTGGCAACCTTAAATTATTGTTATTTTAGGGGAAAAAACAAAACACAAAAAGCTCCAGCAGCAGCGCTGTTGGCAGACAGCTGCGCTCAGATACGGCAGCGGGTAAAGTCAGGGCACGGACGCTCATCGTCCTGTAAGGGCCGAGCTGCTGCCTTCCCTGCCCTGTCACGCTCGCTCCCTGCAACGCTGGCTGGGGAGCTGTCGGAGGCTCACAGAAATGCAGGGTGACAGCTTTGAAACTGTGAAGCCATGAGCTACAAAAGCTAATTACAATTTGGCTTCTGGCTTCTGGAGGTTCAACATCCTTCCATCTCTCTCTGCTTGGCTCCCTCCATCTCTCTCTCTCTCTCTCTCTCTCTCTCTCTCTGTCTCTGTCTGTCTCTCTGTCTCTCTGTCTCTCTGTCTCTCTCTCTCCCTCACACACGCATGCATACTTGGAGGCACAGATACATACACAAACACTAAAACACATGGCGTTAGACATGCGTGCAAGTTTTCCCTATGCTGACCTTTCTCTCTTAGACACACTTCAGTGTCCTACAACGGCTGTCCACAGTCCACTTGTTCTCGGTACTTTAATTGCATGTGAATGTGTCACACTTAAAATCGCAACTCAGTATTAAATATCTTGCTCTGTTACATGTATGATATTCATGACAGGTTCGGTGCATTAGGGTATGATATCAAGTCTTGTTTTTCAGAATAAAATATTTTGCTCAAAACATTGTATCTGGACTTTAGGAAAGCTAGCCATTGCGGGTGGTAAGAACTTCGAGCTCAGGGAGAGTAGGGTCAGATCCTGGCTTTCTACTGGTTTTAATCTCTCTGTGCCTCAGTTTCCTTTTCTGTAAGAAAGACCCCCATGAATAACACTTTTCTATTGTTAACAATAATTTTCATTATCATTAATAATAATTATTTTTATTATTATTACTTGAAATGGAGTCTGAGAGGCTTCAAGAAACCTATAGTAATCTATATCTACCACTCAGGAGGGAAATCTTTGACAGAAATCTTCAAGAGCAAGTTGTTAGCCTCAGTTTCTCAGAAAGAAGAGCCTGAGGCCATGGCTGCATCAGGGTGGTTTATGGGAACGAATCTCAGAGAAGAGGGTTGGAGGACCAGCAATTCTATTAAATGAGATTGCGAATTCCCTGTTTGAAGGAAGGAAGAAGAGGTGATTTATTCAGTAGCTTCCGTCCTGCTGTCTAAGTGTTGACCGTAATTCCTTAGGGCCTCCAGGATGCACAGGTCTGAGTGCCCGGAAGGTTCTTGTAATCATTCCACGGTGTGGGTGTCAGAGGCCCCAGGGCTCACTGTGGCTAAAACAAGGGCTGTCAGCTGACACAGCTGGCCGCTTGCAGCAGGCTGCCTGTAGCAATAGTTTAGTAAAAGATGGGCCAAGACGCTGTGAGCCCAACAGGAATCTTCTAGCAAGCATCCTCCCTAGCAACGGGTTACTAGTTATCCTTTAATAGAATTCAAAAGAATGCAAAAGAATTCAGGTAATTGTTAGTTTCTTTAGGGGATAGGAAATGGAGGCAGATGCATGGCTTTCCCTCTTCTATCTAATGCAGACTTTATTTTTAAATTTTTTAAATTTAAAAAATTTTTTTATTTTTTGGTAGTTTCCGGACTGGGAATCGAACCCAGGCCGCAGCATTGAGAGCGCTGAAGCCTAGCCACCAGGGAACCCCCAGAGTTTTTCAGCCTTGACACTCTTCACATTTTGGCCATATATGAATTCTCTGTTCAGGGGGCGGGCTGACCTGCCTTGTGCAAGATGTGTAGCAGTCTCTCTAACCTCTGCCCACTAGATTCCTGTAGCAATGCCCTGTCCACCATGCCCCCTCACCCGTAAGCTGTGACAAAAGAAAATGTCTCTAGACATTGCCAAAGGTGTCCAGGAGATGGTCACTTGCCCCCAGTTGAGAACCACTGATCGAGTGGAATTTCTGTGTCTCCTCTGCCTCATCTTCCCCTCCACACGCTACCCTCCAGCCACGGATCCCCATGCCCATTCTGCTGGCCCAGGCCCACACACAGCTCATACCTACGACTCCACCCCCATCCTAGGGACCTGTCCCAACCAAGATTTGTCTCCACGGCCCTGTTTACTAGACATGCTATTAAAAGCAACTTGATAGGGCCAACCCAACTGGATGTAATTAAGAGCAGTTAAATAAAAGAATCTTCTGAAAATAGTATAAAGGGAATACAGCATTTGCCACAATGAGGTACATTTAAAAATATTTTTTATGTGTTTTTTTCCATGTTAAAATGCTCCTCATTTAAAAAGAAACAGTTTAAAGAGTGCTTTAGAATGTTGCCTTTGCTAAGCAGACACTAGACCAACACATGAATGAAGAGTATATAAGTCTGTCCAGGAATAATTTTTTTCCCCTTTCAAATGTTATATCTTTTTAAAGATGAACTTTTCATTTTAGGTTTATAGAAAAATTGCAAAGGTATACAGAGGCATCCCTATTGTTAATAATGACTTCCATTAGTGTGGTACACGTCTTACAATGAATGAAACTAGTAACACAAGTCTGTGCTTTATTCAGATGTCTAGATTTTCCCTGCCTCCTCCGCCCACAGCCCTCAACATGAACTTCGGTCTGTAACTTTTCATTCTAAACGTGTGCGAGCACTAACAGTAATCACGACCATCTATTGCATTTGGACCACGTGTCCTGTGTGAGTGCTTTTCTTGCCTTGACCTCATTTAACCTTCATGACAGCCCTAGAGCGTAGGTACAAGAAGAAGACACCGAAGCACAGCACGTTGAAGGAACTTTTGCATTGTCCCGTAACTGTACCCGGAAGCTCGCTCTGTCCGACTGTTCACGAGTCTTTTGCTAGCCTCGTTCTTCGGCTCCGCCACGCCCGTCACTCGGCCTTCGCTGCGGGCGCCCGCCTCTCTGTAGTCCCTGGCAGCCTGTGAACGACTGGGCAGGAGGGTTCCATTTCATTCGTGTCTGCAGCCGCAGAGCACTTCATTCCATGCTTTATGCTTTGCCGGTGCTCACTAGATTCTTGAATTGTATTTCTACAATTAAGAAAAAGTCTCCAAAGTCATTCTGGCCTGTAAGCTTGAACCCGGCAGCTCTGAGAGTGAGCTGGAAGAAAGCTCCTGTGAGAAGAGCTAAAAATACCTTCTCATTAAAGCAGTGATCTAAAATGCCCGCGAGCTCTGGGAAGAGAAGTCCTCCGGGTCCTTGGCTGCACGCGGCTCTGGGCTGAGGTCTCATTGTAGGGATCAGGGTCCTGTCCAGGGCGCTTCCCTCTCAGGCACTGGAAAATGACAAGGTGTGGTGGAATGCGCCCTGCTCGGGGACTCGGGAGCCCAGGGGGCCAGCGCCAGGCCTGCCAGCACTAACCCTGTGACCTCCACAAACTTCCCCAGTCTCTCTGGGCTCCAATTTCCTCACCTATAAAAAGCTGGCGCAGGATATTGGGCGAACTCTTCAGGATTCCTCCAGCTCTGACATTGCCCGATTGAGGTGCAGTTATATGAGTCCTGGACGCCATGCTCATCCACACAGCCTTGTTGGAAAAAAAGGGAAGGAAAAGGGACAAGAAAAACACTTCCATAAAAGTATTTATAGCGCAGCCAGTGACTGTGAATCATGGCATAATTAATTCTCTTTTATAAAGTTGCCTTGGTCCCTGACTTAGTGTAGCAATTCCCAAACCTCGTTCAACAGACCTCCATGGACAGATGTAGCATTTCCCTCGTCTCTTTGCACCAAGTTCCAAACACCCAATCTCTTGAGTTTCTGCCAGTTCTAAATGTCTGTAACTGCATGATTTTAATCTTCTGTGACTGACAGACCCAGTTGCCAAAGGATGTAAGATAAATGTGATCTATGTTGATGTTAATGAAGCTGTGGATTCATTTCTTCCCGTCGGGTTTGCCTATCACGCTTTAATATTAAGTGCTTTACGAGTTAATTGTGATTTGCCTAGAAAAATTAAGTAGAGGTTGGTTTGAAGTGGCTGTGCATACTCCTATAGTTTCTGTAGAAAACAAATACCCTCTTGGGCAGATGTATTTGACCCTGCATTTCTGAAATCTGGTTCTTTCTGGCATAGCCTTCTGAGAACTTGTCTTCTTAGTTATACTTTGCAGAGCCTGTTTGCCCATAAAGTACTTTTCTCTAGCCTCAGATCCCGTTCTGGAATTCTTACAATGGCATTTATGGAACTACCTGCAAGTATTCATGCCAGCAAGCTTCATATCATCTAGATTGTATGTCGCAAATGTTGTTTTTCTTTACTACAGTATTTAAATATTGAGTTGAGGGACCTTCATGTCAGCTTGTCCCCCTGAATGGGGGAATTGAGGGATTGGTATGAAGCCAACAGCAGCTGACTTCCTGTTGAGAAGTTCTGCAGAGTGGCCCACGTGGCGAACACGGTAGCCTGTGCGAAGTAAATCCACGAGCCTCGTGTCTTCCCATTTACCCCCATCGCCTGTCACCTTTGCATTTTGACAGGAGCCGTGTGACTAAAAGGTGATGCAACCAGAGTTTAGGTTTGCTCCCTGACCTGGAGCACAGTGGTTTGCTACCTGCTCCGCTGGTGGTTTCCTCGTGTGTACAATAAAGAACTTGGGCTCCATGAACTTCTGAGGCACTTTAAAAATTATTGCTCAACGTAAAGATTCAGGGAGCCATCTGGGTCTATCCAAGCTGTTCCTTGCCCTAAAACAAGAGATAGTTTGGGGTCATTTTAAAGTTTCTCCTTTTAAAACCTGAATTTTGAAGGATCAGCCTTTTGGGTGTCCCTTCTGGGTAACACTACACAGAATGTGTGGCCGGGGCTGGTGGTGGTGGTGGTGAAGTCACCCGGCAGGTGCACGTCGTCCTTTTGTCACCTGAGTTAGTCATAGAACTTTCTATGCTGCCTAACTCTTTGGGAATCACGCAGAAAATAAACAGTCTGACGTACATGGTCCCAAGAAAGATCTCAGCGAGCCAGACAAGAAGTGTAATTCTTGGCAGTAATAAGCAGTTTTCTGAAGGCAGGGTCCATAGCATCTACTTGACCCCAAATGGAACAGATTTGAAAACACTCTGGGAGCTGCAGCCTGGCCTGCCATCAGCCGATAGCCTGCCCTCTCCTCGCCCTTTGTGGAGTGGCACCTTTCAATCATACTTTCCATTTACAAGCAGGTTGAGAGGTGTAGCTACGGAAAAACGATGCAGGTACTGTTTGTTGTTTCAATGATACTCTTTTGTGTGAGCACCTACCACCCTCTTTACTTCGCTTCTTATCAAGTACATCTTAGAGATTTATAAAGAAACGTTGGGACGGGAGCTCTCCCAAGGCGCCCCTGAGAGAGCCTATCTTGGTCTGTAGCAAATCTGACTTCGGAAAGCAGCTTGAAGCACACGGTTGTAGAATACTAGAGGAAGGGCTGGGGGGGCGCACAAATGGTGCCCGAGATGAACCAAGGAGACACTGAACCTTCCAGCAACTCTCCTGTCCCAGGAAGCAGGGCAGGCCCCAGTGTCCTCTCACCGTGCACGGAGCAGGAGGGCTAGACCAGGCCACTTTATTAACGTTTTCTGAACTCAGTGTCTGATGCTTCCCCAGGCTGCTCCTCATCAGTGGACAGTCACGCTGACCTCTCACAGTGCAACTTCTCTCTCAGGATATCCTTCGTCCAGTGACATAAGGAACCTGTTGAAAATGACAGCCTGTGATTTCTAGTCGCTACAAAAGGACCCCCAAGGAGCACTTGTTTTGGAGTATGATAAACGCTCATTTGGGATGGGGCCTTGCGTGCTAGCTGACTGCAGTCTGCAGCCTGTGCAGTTGCCTTGACCTAGAGGAGATGATTATTGCTCATCTAGGGCCCAGTGTCCGTCCCGGTTGTCTTTTCTGTAATGTATGCTTCATAGACTTGGGGCCAGAGAAAACGAGATTGAGGAGAAAGGGGGGCATATTTCCTTATCTCAAAAAACAAAACAAAACAAGAAAAACACTCTAGTAATTCCCAAACGAAACCAGTTAAAGAAAAACCCTGTCCCTTTGCAGGACAGACACATGTGATTAGAAGCAATGAGAATTGTCCCACATTTTGTGTTATGACTGATACAGAAACAGAGTTTGCTCCATTTGTATCTTGTGATTCTTTAAAACAAAGCTGTAACAATAGCTCAGTTTATTGTTCTCTTAGTGTCACCTGGCTTTAAATGGTTCTCCCTTTCAACAGATTCCCTTAGATCACGTCAGGGCTTCATTGTGTGGTGCTTTCCTTAGGGAAACAACTGCAAGTCCTGTTTACACCTGTATATTGCAGATGGGATTGCGTGGCTTTCTTGCAAAGACCCAGGACATAAGGTTATAGAACTTTCTGTATTTTAGTCATCAGATGATTGCCCAGTTGAGTAATGATGGCACACACTGTCGGGGGAGAATGGTTAAGGCTTCTCTGAACCACCCCTCACTGTGGGCAAAGTAATCTGCATCTGAACCCCCCTGGAGGCATCCCACCCTTCCCGTGTTAAAGCTTCCGAGGAAGAAAAGCCGTTGAGCCGTACGTTCTAGTAGAAATACTGTGGTTAAATTCAAGCTTCTCGGCTTACAAGCTGTAAAAACTCGGACAAGTTTATAACTTCTTAAAGCTTTAGTATCTGCCCCCCTGCTCTCACGCAGACCTCTTACTCGTTGAATTTGATCGTAATTACCACACCTAGTACTGTGAAGGTAAAAGAGGGTAGCGTGTGTGGTGACGTGCCCAGAGCGAGCTGGAATTTGCATGGGAAGCAATCCTCATTTTTGGACTTTGTGCAGGTTTCTGTCTGTAGGGATGATATGATCTGAGACACCCCAAAAGGTGCTTACGATACACAGAGGTGTCAGCCTACTCTTCTGGGTGGGGAGAAACAACTGAATGTTGATTTACTAGGATCTGAGTTCCCCGAGGACGTGACTTGTCCCTGACGGTGGGCGTGATAGTGAAGTCCTGCCGGTTGGGTGGGGCTGTGTGGCAAGTTCACGTGAGACACACCGGGGAGTCGTGGAAACAAAGGACTCAGGACTAACTCCTCTCTGACGGTCCCCGTGAGGGAAGCCTGCGAGCTTGGACCAGGGCGGGGCGCCCTGATTAGTGCTCTGAGTCCGTGAAGGGCGAGGTGGCTCGGGGGTCTGCAGCCCTGGGAGCCCGGGCACGCCGCCGAGCAGGGTGCCCACGGCTGGGAATCTCGGCGGTGTTTTCTCACGCGCACTGAGAACCGACCGAAGCATCCTGGTTCTTGGTCCAAGAGAGCCATCATGATGGATTCTCTACAAGCATGGAAAGTTCTGTCCCTGATGTCCCCGAGCCCTTTCCTTTTTAGTAAAACTCACTGATACTTCTAATCCTTACCGTCTGTGAGAATGTGCTCAGCTCCGAATCCGTTTACAGTTAGCTCCTGGCTTGTTTGGAGTGGTATCAGGAGTTGAGAGGTTTCTTAAATCTGGTGTGGGAAATGGAAAGAATTCAGTTTTTGGTGGTCAAAAAAAACCAAAACAACTGGGAAGTCGTTCTTTTCGTATCACTGAGAAAAATACTGGCCTTGTTCTTTGGCCTTTAGTTTCATAAATAAGCTTGTTAAGGATCAAAACAGCATCAGAACCCCAAATTCCCATAGTATCATGTTTTATTGCGTTCTCATCATTTTCAAATCGAAGGACTGTGAGTTTGAGAGAAGCCGCCGGGATCCAAGTGCTCTTTGCTCTGTGCCCCGCCCGCCTCCAGGCCCGCTCGCCCTCCAGCGGCCGAGGAAGGCGAGCTGGCCGGGCGTGTCCTGCGCTGCGTGGCTGGCTCCGGGCCGGTATTTCGTTTTGTCCGCCTCCTTGTTGTCGGGTGTGGGGAGCACTTAACTCTGCTCAGTGCGCTCCCACAGCATTATCTAACGTGGTGCTTGTGCAGCCTCATAAAGTTGGTGGAATCAGGCCCTTGTTCAGTGCTCATTCCCCAGACCCGAGTGGGCTGTGCCATGCCAGGCATTGGGGATGTGGTTGTGAAGCAGCCGTGCTCTTTGCCTTCAGGGAGGTTACAGGCCAGTGAGGAGCAAAGATGAGGACACAGGCAGTTGGATTACAGGGAAGTAACTGCTGAAGGCACGAGAGACGTCTTGATGTTTGGGAGTGCAGGAGACGCCGCTGATGTGTGTATTAACTGACCTTCACCGTATCAGCACATGCTGGCCTACCTGCCGACTGCCAGCACTCCATCTCTTTACCCAAGGGAGCTTTCTCTGGTCACCCAGGTTAGTCAGCCCTGACCACTGACTGGTGGTCGTGAGTGCACCAGCACCACAGCTCCCTTGGTCCTCAGGTGGGTAACTCCAGGTGCATGCTCCATACTGTGTTCTGCACCATTCCAGCTGCATCCAACCCCAGTTATCCACAGTGACTCCTGTCCTGATGACATTCTAGTAGCTTCTTTCCTCCACCCCCACCCCTGTCTCACTTAGACAGTCTCTGTATTTCCTGGAATCGCATTCCAAATAAAGTTGAATTCTAATCCATGAATAAAAGTCAACTCCTGGAGGCACCCACATAAGTAAATAACCAATCAAGTATCTTGTAAAGATAGAGAAAGGAATATCTATTCTATTGAGAGTGTACTTTCCTCCATTCATTCGTGCTCTCGGGGAGGGTAGCTGTGACCCGAAATGAAGAGAATACACATAATGTCTGCACTCCCGGGGTCAGAGTCTGGTGGCAATATGCAAATAAAACTAAACATACAGGGAGAATCTTCGATACCGTCCATTAGGAACACCAGGAAATGAGGGCACCCCGAGTCACCTGCAGAAGGAAGGAACGCCTACGAGGCGAGAGAAGGCCCACGGGCCCCTGCGGGGCACAGCACGGCCAGGGCGCCGGCCTCTCTCCCCACCCCGCTGCGCTGCCCCTTGCTCCCGGGGAACGCAGACGAGAGGCGACCCGCTGACGTGGTCCCGTCCTCGCCACGTCCAGAAGCGTGTGCGATACGATGGTGACCCCGAGTATTGCTTCAGGTGGCGTTTAGGTTCACTAGGGGAATAAATGGCTGAGGAAATGGCTTCCTTCCTTCTTCGCTCGTACTTACGGGCCAGCCAGCTTCCACACTCTGAATACCTGTCTCTTAAAGACAGAAAAGTCGTTTCTGTAGCTGCAGCGGTTTGCACGGGACAAGTTGTCCCAATGCCTCCTTCCCCACCCTTGACCTCAGTATTGAGAACAGTACTGCCTTCTAGTTCAGGCTTTGTCCCTTGAGCTGGACGTGATACGTGACGGGAGGGTGCTTAGTGATGTATCGTGGACCTTGGCTTGGCAGCTGCGTGGTCCTCTGTCTTCTGTAGCTGTTCAGAAGGCAGAAGGCAAGGGGTTGGTTTGGGTTCATTGTCACCTGAATAAGCAGGCTGTGTCCTAAGGTGCTAATGTTATTTCCTCAGATACACCGCCTGCTCATGCTGGCCCAGGGCCCCTCGTGGTTTCTGTAGCAGTTTCAGCTGATTCCCAAGAATTTTTACTCATAAATGAAATTAATAGAAGTAAGTTATGATTCTTACTAGCGCAATTGAGCCCCTCTGACAATCGCCTTTTGGTATAAGGTTGTGACTTTTGCTTATTATTATGACACCAGCAATTCACAGATAGGGACCCTGTGCTCCCTGTTCACCTAAATTAGAAAACTTTAATGAATACTTTATCCGCCTCCATCCCAACACATATTTATCTTCTTTGGCTTCCCAGCATCTTTCACATTTATCACCTTCCTGAGGCCTCTAGCAATTATGAAATCCATTAACTATAATTACAGAACTCCATTACAATTTGATAGGCAGCAATTAATATTCACCATCTGCAATCTTCCCAATGAATATTTGTTTACTTCAGTATTTTAGCTGCAACATCTAAAAATGAAGGTAAATAATTTGACAAGGGCCTCAGAAGCCTTGAATATTTTCTTTCAACTGAGAAGTATGTGATTTCTTAAAATATCTCGGGCTCGTGCACGGAACTTATATGAATGCCTCTATTGATCCTTCGTGAGACGAGAAAAGGGAAAAGATTTGGATTACAAAATTCTTGCATATTTTTAGAAAAGTGTGTAACATTCCAAAGATGTATTTACAGATTGTTAAAAAAAAAAAAAAAAAAAAAGGAATGCTATCATGTTGCTACTGCAATTCCTGGTTAATAAATAACCAAGGCACTCACGTTACAGGGTGATATTTTTACCCAGTAAAAGCATCACCATCGTCATCCAAGGAACCTTCTATCGTCCTGGTTCTCGTCAGCGTTCTTGGGTGAAACAGAAATCAGCACAGCAGCTCTGGGTAACTCAAGGAGAGAAATGGTAGCTCATGAGATCTATCACAGCTCTCAGCTGCGAGCTGGAGGCCCAGCCTCAAGCAGAAATCGAAGCAGGAAACATGCCTCCAGCATGTCCCCGGTGGACCTGAGGATATCACTGTTCTCCAACTGCCCTTGGTAATTGCTGCCACTGACCTTGACCCCTTGGACGCTGGTTGCTGCTCAGCCAGACTCCACAGCCTCTAGACACTTACTGCTCTGCGATTGGAATCCCCACATGACAGTGAAATCTTTCTGACTTTCTACTTTTTTTTTGTTGTTGTTTACTTGAGGGTAAAATGTAGTTCATGGCATCTGATTGGCTGAGTTAGGTAATGTGTCCAGAGTTTAGCTTCTAAGAGGCAAAGATGGGATACATCTGATGCTCCTGTGCTTCATTGTAGACAGTGGAATTCCATTTCCTGCTTATCCTGTGGGCAACCATAGTCCTGGTTGCTTGAATAGTCAAGATTTAAGCCTCTTATTCAAATATAAGGATTAATAATGCTCCCCCTCATTCTGAAATGTATTGGATGATGTTATAGAATGAATGCTTGTGTCCCCCCTCAACATTTGTATGTTGAAGTCTTAACCCCCAAGGTGCTGGTATCAGGAGGCAGGGCCTTTGGGAGGTGATTAGGTCATGAGGGTGGAGCCCTCATGAGTGGCATTAGTACCCGGATAAACACAATTTCAGAGAGCTCTTTTGGTTTATTTGTTTTTGTTTTTTATCCTACCACATGAGGACGCAGTGAGAAGACAGCTCTCTATGAAATGCGAAACAGGTTCTGGTGTCTTGATCTTGAACTTTTCAGCCCAAAACTATGAGAAATAAATGTTTGTTGTTTTAAGCCTCCCAGTGTATATGTTTTGGGGATAGCAGCCCAAATGGACTAAGGTAGATAATACATGATGTACGTGCCCTACTGTCATAGCATCCCACCACCCCCCCCAGCCCATGTTAAAATGGTGACTAGATGCCAGGAACTCAGATTTTGTACCCCTTGTCTATCGCCAAGATACCAGGTGCAGCTGAGGTACCTCTCCTTTTTCTCCCCAAGAAATGGGGGTAGAGACGTGCTTTTGAGTGTCACTACCCCTGGAGGAACTTCTAAGTTTCTTCCCTTTATGAAGAGCAAAACACCAATGTAACTAAGTCCAAGACCGGCTCCCTTCACATTATAGCAATGCATCTCATTTATAGGCACTTCTGGTATTGATGGGCCGTGAAATTGGAGACCACGTGGACCACTAAAGCTTCCCACAGAAAGCCTTATGGAATGTAATAAAAACAATGCATTACACATGCGTCTACTGTTAAATAGTATCATTTGTTGGTGTGCCCAAAGCGAGATGTGGCCAGATATGAAAAATTGCTGGAGATAGTAGCGAGTCATTTATGGTTTATGCTGATGTGAGCTTCTCAGATCAAAGGGGAGAAGGAACTTCTTTCCTCCACCCACAACTGGGATGATGACAAAGACCAACCCCTTAGCAAAACAGTCTGACGTGACATCTCCTTTCTTTCCTCCTATTTTTCCAGCCCTTCTTCTAAAGGGGACATTCACTGACTTTTATCACCCACTTGTCCTTCCTCCCTATTAGACAGCAAATTCTGGGTTGCCCAGAGCACTCGCATTGGGTACGCTTTGAAACAGGAGGCCATGCCTTGGTCATCTCTGTTTCTCCAATTGTATTTGACATGATGCTTTGCATGTACTAAGCCCACAATGCTTTGCGTGTACTAAGCCCTCAAAAATCATTTATAGGGAGTTCCCTGATGGTGTAGTGGCTTAAGGCTTCGGTGCTGGCGCTGTCAGCGCTGCGGCCTGGGTTCGATTCCTGGTCAGGGAGCCACCCACATACCAAAAAGCAAAAAAAAAAAAAAAAAAAAAAAAATCATTTATAACTCTGTAATTAAATTTAACCACGTGGAACACCTTACACATAAAAAGCTCGAAATGTGTATTGAATAACTAAACCTAATTCTGAGTATAAAGGACCATTTAGGAACTACATAAGTTTCTGCATGTAGGGTCCTCAGGATCTTACAAGCTGAGCTCCACCGAGAACTCAATTAGAAAACCTTGGGAGATTTATTTATACATTATGCTGTTAATATAACACAATAAAAGGGGAAGAGAACAGTCTTCTTCCCCAAGAAATGTCCTTGCCCCGAGGTCATTCTGACTTATCCCAGTATTTTGCTTCCTTGAGATGGGCTTATCACGGAGGGGGAGCAGACTGGAAATAGAGGCCTCCACAGAGACCAGAAGAGGCGCGCTCTTTCAAAGGGGAAGTGGCTTTTGCTCAGAGAAATGTTCTCACCATTTTACTTTCTTGGATTGTTCTTTCACACCTTATTTCACATAGGAAGAGGTTTTCTTTAATTATTGCAATCAAGTGCATAGCTCATAGGAAGTGACTCAAAGGAAAAAGGTGTCGACTCTTGTGAGCTGATAACATAGAAGCTGGTGAGCACACAGGAAGGCCTTCCACATGGCAACACAATGTCAGTTTGGTGCCAGGATGCCATGGCCAGTTACAAAGCACCGTCTTCCCTTATATTTATGACTTCACGAAAGCGCTTTCAAGTAAGTCTCCGTGTGCATTACATGCATGGAATTCACTTACGTGTCATTACAGCGTGTGGTTTAATCGTGACGAAATGCACACTCTTCTTAGCTGTGAGTCTGAAATGAAGAAGCAGGTATTTGTCCACCCATTTAACAAATGGAAATTGAGTGTCTCCTGGGTGCAAAGCATCGTTTAAGGGTCTGCAACGTAGACTTGAACAAAACAGTGTTCTTTCTCAATCTTGAAATATTAGGGTCATGTTGAGAGGATGGGGGTGAAGACAGATAACCTAACAACCAAGTAAATATGTGATATAAAAATATTATGATATAAAAATATAATGTCAGGTCATTATCAGTGCATTCAAAAATATGAAATGGAGAGAAATATGACACTACCAGTGAGGCCGGAGGTTTCCATTTTAAATGGGTGACCAGGGACGTTTTCTGAGGAGATACTGTGTAATCAGATGTCAGATGTAGATTTAGGGAAAGAGAGGCCTTGTGGGTAAGTGAGAATAGTTTTCCCGACAGAGAGGTCTTTGAACTTGCTGTCCTAAGGAATACCCTCTTCTGGGGGAAGGCAAGGGGCTCAAGCAGTGATGGCAGGTGGTGGATGAGGTAAGAAAGGTAACAGGAACCAGACGATGTGCTTCTGTGGCCTCAAAAGACCTCCTGGCTTTATTGCAAATGCTTGTATTACGTAGGTAGAGGAGCATGAAATCTCTGAGATGCCACCTTCCATGTCATGGCAGCTGCCTCTTCTGTCTCCTTGTGCCCTCCTTTCCCTCTGCTTCTCAATGTACCATACTCAGGATTTTATTTTACACCTGGTTTTCATGTAGAAAGGAAAAGGACCCAATATGTATTGATCATGCAATAGCCACTGCACAAAGAATATTCCCATTTGACCTTTACATCTACATTCTGGGATCACCCTCAGGTTGATTAATTAGTCACACAGTAAATGGCAGAGCTGGAATTCCAGGTTAGGGCTGTTTGACCAAAAAGTCAGTCCCATTCTATATGGCCACATTGCTGGATAGATGCTCCACAGCTCAAGGATGGACTCTCCATCCTCTTAACGTGAAAATCGTGAGGGTGGATTTCACCTTGTATTTCAAGCTGCATGAAATCTTGAACTCACAGGCATGTAATAAAGCCCACATGACTGTCTTCGAGTTGTTTCCAGCCTCTGCTGTAAGAGCCTGACTTTCTTTGTTGCCTCTCACAGGGAAAAATCTAAAGGCATTGGCTAGAGCTGGACTGGGTAGCTTATGGGGAAGACAGTATTCAACCCAGAAAGTTAGCTCGTTCTGTGGCCTCTCAGTTCATGGCGTTCTTACTCACTGGTAAGAGTGGGATGGCCAAGAATGGAACTGAAACCTGTCTCCATTAAGACAAAAATAACTAAGTCCAACTATGAAATTTCTAGGTCTTTCTAGCTGTCCGAGGTTCAAGGGTAAACAATTCACTCCTATGTCCTGTATGTGCACTAGTCATTTTCATTTCCATATCACTAGATAGGCTGATATGATGCATTGATATATAAAGGAATTGGACTTGGGCATGTTGGGTCTTGGGACATGAAAATACCACATCTCACTCTGTGTTTCTCTGTTAGATTTTGGCCTCAAAATATTCTGTTAATGGCTAAGGAATTTTAAAGAAGAGAAATATCTTTAAGAAATGCTTTTTTAACTGCGCCCTTTAGAGATGTGATTGTTTGTTTCCTACAACGTGACTAATTAACATTAGTTGATTAATCTAAAACCTTTTCTTAAGAACTCTCTTACCTATGAACCAAAAGATAAATCTCAAAGCTGTGTAACATTTAGACTCAAATAAAGCATGATTTGTGCCTTTGCTTTCTCAGTTACTAGTGCTATTTCCTTGGCAAGTTAAGCCAAGTCTCAATTTTCTAATTGTAAATGGGCATAATAACTCTCATAATTACACTGTGAGGTGGGTATTATTATATGAGATAATGTATATGAAAGTATATTTTACACTGGAAAGACTACAAAGGTAAGGTATTGCTAATAATAGCTATTATTATAATACTGTTCACACATGACATATTTAGCCTGTGATTATCCAAGTTGGTGATTAAAAGAGCAACTCTAAAATCCCAGACCAGTTTCTATAACCCTTTTATTATACTTTAAAAATCTTTTTCTTTCTGATGTAAATTCTATACTCGTTCTTAACATTAGTCTAATTAAATAATCAGGGAGCCTTGCCAGGTACGTAAGTCTTGATATAATATGAATTTAAGGCCAAATTGATATTTTAAAAATTATTTGCTTTTGGAATTAGAATTAATCACTACTTTTTTCCACTCTTAATGCAATTAAATATTGATCCTCTGTGAATGAATATCAGATGCATTTTAGTAGCTGACCAGATAATAAGAGCTTTAGAAAATTTAATTTAGCAAAGTACTGGGCATATTATAATCATTGAATTATTTAAATGGTGAGTATATATCATTGTTTCACAGTGGGCCAATGCAACCTGTACACTTTTATAACGATCTTTAACTATGCGTACCAATAACTGCTTTGTACCGAGAAGGGATTTTGGGTGGGGGTCGGGAGCGTATGATTCTTGAAAGGCTTAGAAAAATTGCCTTCTGTCACTTGCTTGTCCTCTGTGCATTTGCCATTCCTCGTGCCCATCGAGTGACACAAAGCACTGTGAACCGTACTGTGAGTACAGAGGGGAGGCTGGGGTGTGGGAAGGTGTGCGAGACTTCTTGTACCACTTCTGTCTAACAGACTGTTGCCTCCTAACACGCAAAGCCTTGAATCCCAGCATAGAGGTGGATTGTATTGAAGATACTTTCCGTCTTCTAGTTAAATGTTCCAAATTTGAGATATATTGTTCTTTCCCCCCAATGATTTTTTTTTTTAGTATTAAACAATGTCCTTCCAATCTAACATGAACTAACGTATTTACAGTTTTCAGAAATAATTTATCTTCATCTATCTCTCAGTTGGTCACACCGGCAACAAATATGTATGGATTGCTGAGCAAAGGTAAGACACTGCTCTTCAGAGGCGTAGTGGTGAGCAAGTGTGACCTGTGTGCTTCCTCCTGCCCCCCCCCCCTTTTATGTCATACTCATTGTGAGGAATGGACACACGCGGAAGGAGCTGCTTTGAAGTTCTGCACGAAAACAACACATGACCCCAAAGATGAAAAAAAGAACTTCCTTCCATCACAAAGAGAAGAGTTCACGTTTTTCCTCTTTATTCTATTTTGTGAAGAGGAAATGGGAGTTTGAGTAAATCTTAAGGTTTTTGTTTTTAATCTTAAAGCAGAAAAACAAACAAGAAATGAACAAAAGCCACAACCACAACCAGAAAGAAAACAGGAGTCTTCAGGCTCAATCCAGTGCAGTAACCTGTGTGATAGGTGCCAAGGGGGATCGGTATTCTCTTCCTAGTAATAGAAGAAACACAAAGAGGAAATAGTGGCCACCTGCTGGTTTCCTTTAAACAATTGTGACCACACCTGAAAAGAGATTGGGAAGGAGAATGATAAGCTCCTATTTGAGTCATGCAAAGAGTAATTTTTTATTTTCACAAAGACAAAACAACCAAAGGCATTCCCCTATAAAATCTGGGTTGTCAGTAAATCATCAGATAATCTCCTCCACTCTGTTTTGCTATTGGTGATTATCGTTCCTAGTAATGGTATATGGCCATGTTCCAAAGGAAATAAAAGTAATATTGGGCTACGCATGCCTTTTATTGGCTATATCCTAAAAAGTCACTCTTTTCCAAAACAAGGTTAGTCGTCATGCTTTCTATTTTTAATTGGTGCTCAGCACTCCATTCACTTCTCACCTTCACGTGCTCCACTGACTTACCTGCCTTCAGGCAGGTCCGCTGCCCGTTCTGCTTTATGTGAGACTTTGCCATCTGTTCCCAGTGCCACAATCACCTGCCAAGGTGTTTGGGTTTGCAGTGCCACTGACAGATCTGGGGGGAGGCGGAGGAGGGGCAAAGCAGAGAAAAAGAAGAGGCATGAACCATGCCAATGGAAATGCAGAATAATTCATGCGAAGCTTTCAGGTTGGCAAAGCATTTTGATTGTATAACTGTGAAATGAAACTTGAATTTCCTAAAAATGTATTTATTGCTATATCTACTCTGGAGTATTAAGTTCTTGTCCATTTGCAGAGTGGCTGGGCTTTGAGAGTTGTACGTTGTCATCGCCGTACGTGTGATCAGTTCGGAGAAAGAAGCATTACGACCATTTTATATTAAAAAGGAACCAACTCCATTGAAATAGTTCACCAAGAAGATGTAGTGGTGGGCAGTGAGTGTGCGAAAAGATGCTGAATCTCGTTAGCCATTAGGAAAATGTAAACGTGACAGTGAGAACTATTTCATACCCACGGGGGTGGTGACAATAACCAAATGCACAATGGTGATTGCTGGGGACAGAGAGACAGAAAGAGGCTTCGTGGTTACCTGGGGCGAGGGGGGAAACAGGAACTAACGGTGAGGTACGTGGGGGCCCTCGTCGGGGGAGGTAATGTGCTCCATTAGGACTGTGGTGACAGACGCACAACGAGCCATCCGGAATTGCACATTTGCCACGGGCTTTCTCTGCCGGTGCCCTAATGCGGCGTCTGCAGGGCCAGGGAGCGGAGTCCTCACGCCGGCCAGAGGCTCGCTAGGCGTTCGTCGGCTCCGTGTCCCTGTCTGTGCCACCTGCTCCCACTCTGAAACCTTTATGACCAGTAACACAGGAAGCAGGCCATTCCTGGAGCTCAGGTTTTATGTTTTCCCGCCCCAAAGAATGACATAAAATTGATGTTCACCTTAGACTTTATGCATTTCAGGTGTTCCAGACGGGGTCCCGTGTGGGGCAGGAAACTTGGAAAAAGAGAGCATTTGCCTTCAGCACCCTAGAACCGGTGTGGATGGGGGGTAACAAGACACCGGGTAGTTAAAGGCAGTCCCAGGCCAGAAGGTACGAGCCACGGCAGAGGCAGGCGGGAGGGTGTGCAGGACAGGCTGGGCGTGGGGTTCAGCGTGCGTCCTGTCGTCCCCGGTGGGGACGGCGTGTGTTCACGTCCCGGCGAAGTCTCAGAGATGAAGCCCATTCTTCCTTTCCACTCCGCGTTATTACAGCAGCGATTCGGGGTCGCTTCCTTTAGGACCCCGCCGTGCAAACGCAGCAGTATCGTCGGTTCGCCCCCTTTCGTTACTGTACCTTGCTTGGGTGTGACAAGCTGCTGGATGGGGGGACACGAAGCGCGTAGGGGCCATTGCTCTCCTCCGATCTGCAGTTTAGTGGAAGACGCAAGCCTGTGAGATAGGGGATCGACGCTACCAGCGCGAGGCAGAGGGGTGGTTCCTGAACGACTGTCAATGAGATGTGCCCAGACGGCGAATTTCACAGGCTGCGTTAAAACTGTTTAGAAAATGACTTTAAACGCGGCCTCCCTAGTCCTACCCTAGCCCCGGGCTGCCCGGTGTGCTCTTGGGGTCGGCAGTCTTGGCATTACCTAGAGGTTGTTGGACACGTTGGCCCTCAGAGCGCTCCCGAGGCCCACTGAGTCAGGGTCTGCACTTTGCCTAAGCTCCCGGGCCATTCGCGTCCGCATCACAATTCAGACAGCGCGAGTCTGGGCTACGGAAGGACCTGGAGAATCCGGGTGTGGGGGCCTGGGAGCGGGTAACTTTGACAGGCTCCCCAGGGGGTTCTGCATTCCACTCGTCCACAGAAGGCAGGGGTCCCGGAAACCTCAGAGGCCCCACACAAAGGTCGGCAGGGCGAGTGCAGAGGTCGTGGTGAAGAGCAGTTGTGTGTAAGCAAAGGTCCTGAGGCAGCGCTGCTCACGCCGAGGAAGACCAGCTCCCAGACGGCCTCCCGTAGTGAGATGGCAATTCCTCCGAAGTCACCGGGTGTATCAGAGTCGTCGTAACGTTAAATATACACATGTATTTAAAGGAAGGAAGCATAGGTTGGGGCCTTATTTTTAAAAATTAAATAAGTAAGCAAACCATAATAACAACATAAACTAATCATTCAGCATGGTCTACACGGTATTTCACAAAACACCACGTCCGAGGCACACCAGTTACCTACGTAAATACAGTGTAGCAGCTATTTCCAACTACGCTAGCTGGGTTTTGTACCAGAAGTAGTAGTTGCATTTACAGCCAATTTTGATTTTCCATTTCCTAGTTCAGCTCATGGAAACGATTATAAGTAATACGTGCACCTCTCGAAACAGGCAATTCTTTAATAGAAACTCTAGAACTTGATCACTATGCTCTTGGTTCCGATACCATCGTCTCTAAATAGTCTTTTAAAGTAATTAATTATCCTTCCTGGAAGTTCTGTTTTAAAATTTTTGCTGTGAAACTCATATAAGCACTTCTATCTCGTAAGGCCCACGGGTACACTGGGAAAGTTTGCAAGCCTCTTTGCCTCGGAGATACTGTCTGCATAGATTGTCTCCTATCTGACAGAAACCTGGCCCGGAGCTCCCCTTTCCCGAGGGGAGAGCATGGAAACCGCTATCAGGTGCTAATGATTTCTGAACCAGACAAAAACAACAGAGAGACGCGGACGCAGATTTCTGTGCTGTCATCTCCTTCCTGGTGATTTATTAACTGGAAGGCCCTGTTTGTTTTCAAAGGCAGCAGTTAGGGAATGTCTCTATACTCATCTCTGCAATCCCTTAAGATCCTAAAAACAGATATAGTAGTAGATTGACCTAATTTTCCAGGTGAGGGTTACCCAATAGGTCAGTCCACTAATTCCAGATTTTGATGGACTGTGAAAAAGTATGGTCATTGGATCAAGAAGTCAGCTGGGGGGAAAGTTGCTCTTTGAGGGTAAAATAGATGACACATGACATCATCATTGGCTGTGGACGTGCTCGCCTTTGGGACTAAAGTTTCATAAATTATCACAGATTAATGTTTGTACAACACAGGTTGTGTAGAAGCAAAAAGATATAATGCACTTTGTAGAAGTTACTAGTACTAGGAAAGAATTTACCAAAAAAAAAAAAATTTCTTCAGTTAAAATGAGCCTAAAATCATAATATGGTTCCACTCTGTTTTTAAATGGATTCTTGTGATATACCAAGGCACTGTTTTTGTGCCTTATTTTTATAATTACTAGCATCATTATTAGTAAGTAATTGTGTTAACAGATCAGAATAACTAACATTTGTTTCTTATTCATTTAAGAGTAAAAATTCACCTTTAACCTTGTCAATAAAATTCTTTGTAAACTTGTATTCTCTATAAACAGAACTTAATTGATTGGCTACAGCAGGCATCAGCAAACTTCCTGTCAAAGGGCCAGAGAATAAATATTTTAGGCTTTGTGGGCTGTACAATCTCTGCAGTAACTAGTCACCTCTGTCCTTGCAACATGTACACAACCATGGATAGCATGTACACGAAAGGGTGTGACTGTGCACCCATAAAACTTGATTGACAGGAACAGGAAGAAAATAAACAGGGAGTAGGCAGCACTCAGTCCACAGCCGTGGTTTGTTGCCCCCTGAGCTACAGTGTATTACGTTATAACACCTCACAGATAGAGCTTAAGTTACTCAGCCATCTTCTTAGTGCTGGGCAGTTAGACTATTCCAAAAATTTCCTTATTTTAATAAGAAATAATTTTAAAGAAACATCTTTGATGAAAACTTTTTTCTGCATTTCCAAAATTGCTCTGAGAATAGATTCCTAGAAGTAGAATTTCTAGGTCAAAGCTGTAAACATTTGTAAAGCTTTCTTTTCTTTTATGGGGCCTGTCACTGGTGGTCATTTCTGGAAGGCAAGACAAAGGCCTCCACAAGATCTTACGAGTTTTAAGTATGATCGTCTACGAGGGAAAAACGAGAAAGCTTCGTGGATTTTATGTTTGTTTTTTCGGTGTCTTACTATATTTGGTTTGTGTGTGTGCAACCGATGATAGAACTTGAACTTCTTTTTTCATGTCTTATTACCCATTTGTAATCCCTCTGTTTCAAAGTTTTTGTTCGTAGCTTGGCCCATTCGTTTGTTTACTTTTCTCTATGATTTATTTTGTTTTTATCATTTCATCTTTTCCCGTCCAATTTTATTTCCATTATACATGTATTTATATATTTAGGTGGTAAAAATCGAAGAGCACAGGTTCTAGAATCAGACTGCCTAGGTCCATACTCTGATTCTGCTACTTCTTGGCCGTGGAACCTCACTCCATGTCCCTATTTCCAAAATGCAGTCGGTAAGAGTGTATCTGTATCATATTGTTGCCTTGATAGAAGTGTGTAAAGACGTTCCTCTAACATGCAGTAAATGTTTAATAAGTACCACCTATGACAATGATAAGGAAGGCACAATTCCATCATTATTTAAATACTCATTGTTGGTGATCAACTACATTTTTGTCTATATTTTCTTTTCCATTATAATTTCATTTTTCAAAAAATTTCCCTGGATGTTATTATTGTAAGGTAGAAAGACAGGCTCTACATTTATTTTCCAAGTAGCTAGACAATTATCCTAGTATTTTTATTGAACTAGTACATTTCTTCCTCATTAGTTGGTGCTGTGACCTTTATCAAATGTTTTGCTTTTACACGCTTTAGGCTCGGTCTCTGGGGAACCTTGTCTTCAATTTAGCTGCTGGTTTATTCTGGCTTCTTCATCACTGACTTAATTATCGTGACTTTATAATATTTTTACACCCAACAACGTAACGCACAGCACTACTTTAATGTCCCATTTTTCCTTAGACATTCTCATAAATCCTTTTCCCAGTTGCATTCTATCATCATGTTGTGAACTTCCAAAAAGAATTGTGGTCACTCGATTTCAGATCAGAAGGAAATGATATTAACAGAGTCACATGAGCATTGATATCTCGACAATAAGTGTGCTTCTCATCCTGCCACGTAATGTGGATCCCCATTTATTCAATCCTTTCTGTGCTTGGACTCTGAAAAGTCCACATACATCAACTGCTAAGTCCTCCTGAGGCCCAGAGCCTGCGCAAAGAGAGCCACACACTCTCTGGAAGTTCCACAACTGTCCCCAGCCTGTGTTGACAAAAGGGGTGTGAATTTGCCTCCACAGCCAGTGATGAAGTGATAAGGTACTATCAGACTCTTCTCAAATGCTTCCATCTATTATGAGTTTCTCCTCAAATATTTGGTGATCATGTGGTTTGGCTGAAGGGAAGAACATTTCTGAACACTCTGTCATAATATGGGCGTCAAATTTCACAGGTACCTGGGTGCTAAAGGATTGACTGGACTGGATGTCAGGCCGAGATGCTCATAAACAGAGGACAGAAAGTTGCCAAGTTGGAGACGCGCTTTGGTTAGTCTGGGTCGGAGGGATGAGAAGCTTACAGGAGGAGCTAACACTATAAGTTGCAAGCCTGTGAGGCGGTAAGTCAAACCTTCAAACTTTAATAATTTGTAATAATAGCAAAAAAAAAAAATTTTTTTTAAGTCTATGACCTTAAGTTGCTGCCGGCAGCTTTAGTTTAGGTGCTTCTTTGGTCATGAGTATATGTCCTGTAATATTGTCTTTAAAATGGGTTCTAATAAGCACTTGAAATGATAAGTCATTTTTACAGTAATTTATTTAAGGTTCAGCTCTATGGTAATTAAAGATCATTTTGGATCTTTTCATTTCACACATGAGGAAACTGAGGCTCAGAGAGAAGAAGAGATTTATTCAGGTAACACAATTGGTCACGGTTTGGGATGGGAGCAAGTCCCCTGTCCTAGAGTATCTGTGAGTCAGGGTCAGCGTTTGGTCTCTTCTGTTGGATTTTCTCGGGTTGCATTTTCAAATTGGGTGTATGTGAATTCCAGGTCCAGTACTCCATACCTGTGTGAATTTAGATAAATTACTTTAAACTCCTGAGCCTCAATTTTCTCTTCTGTGGAATGGGGGTTGGAGACCTGTGAGATGAAAGAGACCATATGTGTGACATCTTCAGCGTGCGTCAGGGGTCCGAGAAGGAGCCTGGAATTACAGAACTGCATTTGGATTCTACAGCAATGTACACTGGGACAAACAGTAAAAATTGTATGGCGGTCCCTAAAAAAATTAAAAATGGAACTCCCACAGGATCCAGCAGTCCTACTTCTGGTTGTATGAGGGCTGTCCGGAAAGTTCCAGCCATAAACACCTCTAATTTTTTGTAGTGCATGGCTGGATACTTTCTGGACAGCCCTTGTGTATCCAAAGGAATTAAAGTCTCATGGAGTCATCTGGGGACTCTGGAGCCCTGCTGTCTCAGCCTTGTCTACACTGAGACTCTGGAAGTTGTCAGTTACAGTTCGGGGTCCCTCCCCTGGTTCCCACGGGGCTCTGTGCCGGGAAGTCCCCTGTCCATGTCTCCAGTTTTGGGGGCAGCATCTTGCCATGTGACCTCACTTCTTTGACTCCTCTAAGAAGACTTGTTGGTTTTTCAGCGCGTTCAGTATTTTATTTGTTAACAACAAATGGTGTGACAACTTCCAACCTTCTTACATGCCAGACCAGACCTATTAGTTGTTGGTTGTTTTTTTTTTAACTCAAAATTTCACTATTTTAAAATGGCAGGTACGTCCTTCTAGAAATACAGGACTGTCACATGTATGAGGACTGCCCGGAAAAATCCAGCTGTTGTCAATATAATAAGAGCAGTTACGTGGCTGGAGGCTTTCCGGAGAGCCCGCGGCGTATACGTCTGATAATAGCTTTAAATTACTACACTGCAGAGCACATCTCCTTATTTGACTAATTTTCATACTTATTTATCCAATAAAGAAGCTAATGCATCAAGTTATTAGAGCTAAGTTCCTATATACATCTATGCAGATTAGGTAATTGAAGATGGTGAATTCCTAAAGACAGTGGCTCAAGATGCAGGAAGAAAAATGTTTTTGGAAAAATGTTTAAGATATTCCTTAAGTCAACAGAAACAGAGGCTGACTATTCTACCTACAATCGCCAAACCAGATCCCTGTTGTTCTTAATTTACAACCTAAATTTATTTGCATTGAAGTTCAAATTCTGTCTCCACCAGAAGCTCTTCCTGTGATTTTGGTAACTTTTCCATCATGACTCCAACCTCAGTCCCAGTGATGGATGCGTAATGCCCGCGATGGCACATTTTAATCACCTCTGTTGCAGGCGAGCTTTGAGAGAGGGATTAAAAGCAAATGAATGGAACAGCATTTAAGGAGACAGTAGGTGAGGTCTGCGGAGCCATTGGTTTTCGGTAAATTTCCCATTATGAGTCTCCAGCTCGATGGGACCTGTGATTTCTCGAGTTCCCCAGACAGTGACGCTTCTTGCCCTGGTGTGTTTTCACGCCCATACTGCAGAAGACCGGGCGACGTGGGAAACGCCGCTCAGGAAGCGCTCCTCTCCTAACCCTCCGGAGGTCATTCTACTTCGTAAAAGATTCCTGGAGTTAGAAACCCTGAGCTTCGTGACTCTCTCTGTCACTGCGCCCCTTACCGGAGGCAAACACTTGAAACCTTTCTCTTAAGTGCAGCACACCAGGAAGACAGTACGTCAGGCAGGGGTTGCCTTTACGTCGTCAGAGGCCTACCTCACTGCCGTGAGGCCTACTGATGGGTTCTGAGTTTTTACCGCTAAGGCTGCTGGGCCAGGCACGTGCCAAAGCTGAACAAACGCTTTTTTCATTACTCTCAGAGCCTTTTGGTAGTACAGTAGCCTTGAATTTTAAATCAACAATTAAGTTTTCTTTTACAATTGGAGAAAATTTTAAATGGAGCTTCACCATATCCCTCCAGCGAAGGTTGTCGAAGACTTCACCACACTCAAATATTACGTAGGCCTCCGAGATGAAAAGGCACCTTCATTTTGGAGTGCTGCTTCTCTTTTTCGGCTGGCTTTCTGTAAGTTTATGTCTTCTCCAGAGGCAAATCTCTTGTTGTGAAGGGGGACTTTGAAATTGGATCTTCCCATGAGCCCTCTGACCTCTGCTGCGTTTTTTCTTTCTTGGGAGTTCCTGAAAAAATGGAAATGATTGACTCCGAAAAATCTAGACTATCCAATTTAATCATTTTAATCCCACCACAAATCATGGCTGCCATAGCAAATGTTATTTAAAATAGAGCAGCCTAGATTCGAAAGAGACTTCAGTCATTTAAGAAATTTTTTTCTTGGAAGGTATCTAATCCCCATGAACCGTTGGTTTCGATGTCGTTCTATTCTTCTGTCTGAGTCCCAAGATCAACTTCACATGTCTGCAAGGAAACTTAACTTTGAATAGGGTTGATAAAGAATAAAGGTCATGTTTAACAGGCTGGGAAATGTAGGTTCTCTCGTAGCAAGGCAACCATGCCCAAGTAGCACACTGTATTTCTGGGTGACGAGAGTCATTGAGGAACTGAGGGCAGGTACAAAATGCAATGAAAGGCAATCGGTTTTGCTTTTTGCAAGGAGGAAACGTGACACCTTTCCTTCATGGTAGAGTAGAAAGAGTAAATAAGATCAGATGGAGGAAGTAGTTCCTATTGCGTGGTGCCTACCTACTTCCTGGTGAAGGCAGTTGCAAAATAACATCTGCCATGTTTTTCCTTAGGGACAAGGCATTACTTTGCATGCAGGATGCTCAAAGGTCATTTATTCATTCATTTTTATGTTTCTTTAAAAAGTCAATGGGGAATGGTTACTATCTCTCAATGACCACAAAGGGTTAGCCAGGCAGAGGAAGGTGGGTGGTGGATGCCAACTGGAAGGAGACAGGGCCCTGAGAGGCTCCCAGCATGATGGGGAGGAGAGCTGTGTGTGTCAATAATCATAATTAGTTACAAGCGTGATAACAGGGCCTTGAACAATGTGCTCTGGAAGGGCACGTGTGCCTGGGAAGCAGGGAGAATGTATTGAGGACGTGTGGGCCTCTAGTAGGGCAATGGTGCCGTACATGTGGATGCTCTAGGATTTACACCTTCTGGATTAGACCAAACTCATCCATGTTCGTACTACAGATACATTCTGTCTTCCGTGAATGGCTCTTTAATTGAGTCAGGAGTGGGATAAAGCAGCTGAGACCTGGAAATGTAAAACCGAGAGTGGTCGGTGTTTATGGGGCTAACGACCTTTAATCTCCCAGAGCCCCGTGAGTGCTGGTCTCTGGTGGCCCGAGTTAGTCCGACAGGGGAGTGACAAGCACCAATGCCGGCCTTCAGAAGTGGGCACAGCCTAACAAACTACTTCCACTTGCGTTCATAACTTCCTCTTCTTATAAATGATTCTCGTGAGATTTGTGGTGTGGGCATAAATCCTTTGTGGCCACTGCTTTGTGCGTGTGCGCGTGTGTGTGTGTGTGTGTGTGTTACAATTGTATCTGGTTATCGAGTTCTCAGCTAGGAGTTTGGGAAGCTTAGAAGGGAGTCCTGGGCCCCAGGAAGTGAGGGACGTGATGGAAACATTACTTGGAAAAGGGAGGGGAGAAAGAGGACCGTTGTCCGAGCGCAGAGCAATCCTGTGTGCTTGGCCCTCCCTCCCCAGGACCGTAGCTGGTGACACGTGGAGCTCCTCTTCCCGCGATGCTGTGGGTGAAAAGCCTGCGAAGGACGGAATGACGTCAAAGGATATTGGAGTGAAACCAGGTCCCACCTACTACTAAATGGTGGTAGCTTGAGACAAAATTCTATCTTTGATTTTCTGACATTCCACGGTGAGGATTCGAATCATAAATAATAGACCGGATAGACGGAATTGCAAGGCAATTTTTTTTCCCGTTGACTTTCATGTGCTTTAATGGGTTCATATATGAGAGTCCTTTGTATTTTGAAAACAACCTTGATATATGGATTTCAATGTATTAGAACTCATAGCTAATGATAAAAATACTATCACATCATATTAAATTCAAGTATTTACTTAGCCTTGCAATGTAAACGATGTGTGTCCCTTACTCTCAAGGTAACAAATTACTTTCTTGTTCTTTTTCTTTACTGTTAGGATATTGAGATTGCTAAGTCTTTAAGGCAAGCTTGTCCAACCTGTGGCCCAACACACATTCATAAACTTTCTCAAAAAACATTAGGAGATGTTTTTTTTTGCAACCTTTGTTTTTTTTTTTTTTTTTTTTGCTCATCAGCTATCATTAGTGTTGGTGGGTGTTATGTGTGGCCCAAGACAATTCTTCTTCTTGCAGTGTGGTCTGGGGAAGCCAGAGGGTTGGACACCTCTGCTTGAAGATGTTTTTTAAAGGTGACTGGTTTTTTTAAATTGAATGAATAGGAAAGATGCCCCGTGACCATGCAAATCAGGATTTCTATGGCAGTCTGCCTATGTGCCTTCATATACTCATGAATAAAAGCAATTCATTAAAAGGATAATCACATTTTGTTTATTCAGAAATAAACTCATAATCAGAAACATATTCCACTGGACCACATGTTCTGATTTTCCCCCCACAAAATTTGGTCATTTTACCCATGATTACAATAACATAAAGTGGCATAGCTTGGAACAGAGTGTTAAAGGAAACATTCTAGTGAGATTTAAAATGTGCAATGGATGGTGTTTGAACGGGAGCAGTCTCTGGGGGAGTCACCAAAAAGGATCATGGGACATTAAAAGCCAGGTGAGGCATGGATGAGCTGGGTGACACCTTCTGTAGATTTCCAGGATAATTAGTATTTCCTTTCAGCTTCACAGCTCTTTGTCTTTCCTGAGATCTTACCAAGTTTTTGAATTTCAATTTGCTCATGCTGTCGAATGAAAAACTCATTAGGGTAATGTCATAGAACCGGAGTGTGACTTTCTTTCCACAGTGCCCTTGAGGTTTGGGTGTTCCCAACATCTAGGAACTTCCTCGTCAGTGTCAGTTCCAAGGGTCCGGGGTGATTTCAGGAAATGCTCAAAGCCCAGCACCTGAGCCTGGTCCAAGAGGGCCTGGGGTTTTCTCACGACCACCTCGAAAATCACCTCTGTGACAGTGTGAGTCCTATTCTAACACTCAGAGGACAAGAGAGATTTTTCATGAAATGGTGAGAATTCAAAGAAGAAAAATGACTAACACGATGGATTGGCGCACTCACGGTGAAGATGAGACCTGAGAAAAAGCCTCGGCAAACACTGCTTCTATTTACTTTCAAGATCATTGCCATGTCCAGGACAATTAACATCCAATCAATAGCTGGGCTCCGCCAGTGCGCGTTTTCCTCCTGGTGGAAAACCTGGAAGAAATCAACTTAAATTCAGAGGCAATTTCTCATTGAGATTAAAACTGACAAGGTCACTGCCAGTCTGCCCCAAGTACCATATGCAAAAGCTCATGACCGCGAGGAAGGCCAGTGCTGAAGGGAACCAGGGGCCCTTACTAACTATGTGACATTGCAGTTAACTTCTTCAAGGTTCATACTTTTTATTTGTAAAATGGGAGTGATAATTGTTGTGCTGACTCATGAGGTGATAAGGAGTAAGTAAGATAACACACTTAAAGGGCTTCACCTACTTCCTGACCTTTGGCAAATGCTAAACAGAAGGTACCTCCTAGTCAAAGCTCGAGATGGTTGTTCCTGTGTGGACCCTCCCCCGCACTGATTCTCTCCCACGGACATATTCGTATCTGTTTGTGGGGAAAATAGGGGCATACATAACAAACCTGGTTTCTTTTCCTTTGTCACGATACAAGCCTTTCCTCAGGAAATACCTAGAACAGGGACAGTTCAAATGCATTATGAGAGGGTTCATCGTTAAAGACGGAAAGAATCATGGGAGGATGTGTTATTGTTTACCCAGGCTCCACAGTGAATTTTCATTGTTAGAATTTGTTTCGTCAGTATAGAATTAATGTGATTGTCAGCATTAGTATAATTGTTGGATTTAGCTTTGAAGAGGACTTTGTTCTCTAGACAGTGGGTACCCTGCTGTACCTGCAAGAGGTGAAGGTGGCACTTTCTGTGACTCTATAGTTTACTGACTGTATTCTAGTCATTTTTGATGCCCGTGGAGGCTGGCTCCAAGTAAAGAGGTGCGCATGTCTTCTACCTACAGATCCAGAGCTGCTTTTGCAAGCTGGATGGGTGACACTTTTTATTATATATGTTTTAACGCATAGTTGACACCTTTGTGGTTTGGGGCATTTCAGCCTGCTTTTGGCACTGTCACCTTGCTGCATGTGGCACTTGTTCAAACAGCTCTCAGGTTTCCCTGAACTTATGACTTTCCATCTGGTGGTTAAGGAACAGCTTTCCTTTGTTCACTGATCAACCCCAACAAATAGACAAGGTCCAGAACAAAAATGACTGAGATCCAGGTGCCATGGCGATGTGTTTCTGTGACAGAATCCTGCTTCATTTTCAGTAGAGCACACATTTTTCCAAGGCTCTGAAAACTGCTACCACCATCCCATTCCAACTTGGGACAAACTAAGGGATCAGGCTGCATGTATGGATTGCATAGGCTACTTAAAACCATTGGTACTCGAAACATTTCTAAGTCACTTAGTCAAGAGACCCTGTTATTTGCTGCAAAGAAACATTCTGTGCCTGAATTACAGTGTACGGATTTGTAGCTCCATTTTTGGAGATGGAGCTGATTAGCATATCACAGGCCAGCAATATTACTGAGTATAAGAATTACATATTATACAGTCACCTTTAAGGGGAAATATTTTGGCTTATTTTATTCAAATCCATTAAATTAAAAGCCATATGATATTTGGGTTGTATGGTAAAAGAAAAGCAAAAGAGAAGGAACTTAATCTCACAGAATCATCAATGACAGGAATTTAACAGACACATCCAAGAATTATGGAATTTCTGAATCGAAAAGAATCTTAGGTTTGACTTAAGTCATTTTCCTTTTATAGATGAAAAATTGAGACGAAGGGGAAAAAGACATTGCAAGGTCCCAGGCTAGTAAGTGGCAAAATTAAGATGACAAGCTAGATCTCTCCATTTTAAGATCAGTGTTTTTCAAAATAGGTAATCAAATTGTGTCTTCTCTTCAACATTATGTAATTAATTTAATAAGTACCTGCAATGTTCCCACAGCAAGTTACGTCCTACCATTTCATATGGATAGTTTATAAAACACCGAGGTGTAGATTCATTGACTGACATTTAATGAATGATCTAGAATTTACATTTTATTTTATTATATTTAATTTTAATTTTATTTTATTTCAGAAGTCATTGCCCCAATAGTTATGTTTTTACATTTTACACAAAAACCCTTCTATACACATACAGTTTTTTCAATTATTTTTCTCGGACAACTGATGAGATGATGGGAAAGCTCAGCCTATGTATCAAGCAGAATAAATCATAACCCCATGTCATAACCATGTACCCCAGAGGGGAAACGCTCGATTCTCTCTGTGCATTTTCTTCTTCACAGAGGCATGCCAGACAAAGGGTTGTTAGAGAAGTTGCTTTGTCCATTCTTGACTAATGTGATGGGAATGGTAGCAGTCAGTTTTCTGTGACATTGTGATCCCTGGAGATGAGTGCTGTCATAGCCCAAGCTGTGTCTACGTGGTCAGATGACTCAATAGCTTGACTTTGCCAAATCAGTTCATTAAAATACATGGTTTTACTGAGATATTTGAAGTGCCAGCTGTGCATCAGGCACCCAACCCACGTTCCCCAGTCAGGCTGGGATTTTCCTTACCTGGGTCCATGCGGAAAGACAGAACCCAGTGACGGACCGAGCTCACGTGGAAGAATCAACCTGGCTAGGAGACTCGCTTATTTGGAAAGGAGGCACTGATTCTAAATACGGTAACCATAAATGAATAGAAAATGGACACTATCTTGACAAGTTAAAGAACCAGGAGGCCAGCCAGTAGGTGGAGCATCGATAGATTTCAGGTATAGTTGGTGACAAGCAAATCCTTCAAAATCACAGTATCCAAGGCAGAGCTCAGAAAAGCTTGCGTGTGAGAGGTGGCAGCACCTGAAGCTGCGTGTGAGTGGAGAAATTAGCAATCACCAACATGCCTGTCTAGTTAAACAAACAAATCTAGTGACGTAGAAAGGATGAGAACTCCTGGATGTACGCGCGCGTCTCTTCAATAGTTGTATGCTATTTCTTTTTCCTTTGTACTCAGATAACTTACACTTATATTTGGGTGTTTCAGGCGGCTCGTCCCACCACTGGACTTTTCTCATTTCTTGCCTCCTCTCCCCCAAGGATCTATACAGCATGTCACCTGTTCAGCTTAGAACTGATCAGAGGGGTATTTTCGACTGGTCACTGTTCTCTGCACTCCCCCACTGACTGACACCTGAGCTGGGCCACACGAGTGGACTTGAGACGGTGCTGACTGCTGACAAATCAGATACAGTTCACTGCCGTGCAGTTCACTGCCTGCCTCTCAGAGTCCCATGGTTCACTCATCTGTAAGTCTCTCTTTTTGTTTTTTTTAAACAAATGACCTTAAGGCACTATTGTCGGCAGGCCATGGGGGTTACACTAGTAATTCCAATCATGTGAGAGACGTCTCCCATGTAGAATTTGACAACAGTGACCCACTAAGGGGTAACTGTACAAGTGTCATAGAACTGGGGGCAAAGACACAAAACAATAAGGGCAGGGCATTGGCAATTTGAGTTCCCACTTTAAAAAGGATTGGATTGGTTTTCTGTTGTTGTTGTTGTTTTGCTTTCGATTTCTGTCTCTGCTGAAAACTTCAGCAATCTAATGAACAACACTGGGAGCGTTGTGACAGTTACAACCGTCGAACTTCAGGGTTTAACAATCTGATCTCTAGAGAAAAAAAAATAGAAAAGTGACTCACCAGCCATCTGTGCTTTATGGAATTATATTGTGTTGCTCTGGGAAAGCAAAATATATTGGTTCTATAGAGGACATGGGAATATTCGTCTTCAAAATGTAAGTAGGCGGGCTGAATAAACCATGGAGGAAATCGTGGGCCCTTGGTGGTTTCCCTCTGGAAAGCAAATACCGTTCTCACACGGTCCCCCCATTTGGCGACGCAAGCGAAGTTCCCCAGGAAGGGCCTGGGATTGATGGATGGATAAATACTTGTTTATATTTAAGAAGATTAAGAAACACATTTTCCTACATGTGAAAAGTCTTAGAAGTCCTCCAAAGTTTCTACTTATCTCGTTTTAAAAATGACAGAGGAATCCTGCTTAGCAAGTTTGTTAGCGTCAGGAATCCGTTGCCACAGTTTTGTGCCCTTTGGTCATTGTGTTCCTGAGTGCAGCTCTTCCTCATGCTCCCCATCTATCGCCTTGTCCAGATCGATGGATGGCCTCTGTCCCCGGACGGCACGGCTTCTTGGTCCATTCCGCTTTTAGGCTTTGGGATAAAATAGCAAGAGATTGCAAGTTTTAGTGAATCTTTCAAAACGTAGCGTTCGTTCATTTCCAGAGGTCTGCATTCATTTGAGTCTTGAGAGGTGGTGGGATTTTCCCCTTGTTTTAATCTTGGTGCAGTGTCTGGTTTGACATAAAAGAAGTTTTCTTGAGTGGCTGTAAAACGAATGCATATTATTAACACAAAACATTCTCAGGGGCACAGGAAGTTTTGAAAATGACCTTTGGTACTGGTTGTCTTAGCCAATTCCTCAGGAATCAATCTCATCATTGAAGGGATGTTTACAAGAAAATCTGCAACGTGCATGCATGTTTTTATAGGTTGTTTTCTTGGATTCGCGTTAAAAACATAATGAGAAGGAGGCCAAGCACAGTGTGGGTGTTCCTGTTAGTCCATATTTGCATTGGATTCTTGTAAAATCCTGTCCAAAGACAGTAAGATTCCTAGACAGAGAAGATTCTGAACTCTGCACATTATTGGAAAACCATATGAGATAATTTGAAAAGCATTTGATTTGGATATTTTATGTAAGTGTACAAGTGTCAGAGAATTGGGGGCAAAGACACAAAACAATAGCAACTAAATCCAACGTTAGCCGAAACAAGAAAAGAACATTTCAAGGGTAAGAAATTGCTGGATAGATTTTCAGAATGTAAGAGTAGTTAAGTTGATAGGCTGTAGAATACTATGATTAAGATGTGGAACAAAGAGAAGAATTAAGAAAAACAGAACTAGACTAAACTTATGGGGTGATCACTTTGTAAGGTATATAAATGTCTAATCATTATATTCAACGTACAAGGGCTGTCCGGAAAATATCCAGCCATGTGATATGAAAAATAGGGGCACTGATGGCTGGATTTTCTCTGGACTGCCCTCGTATATTCAAGTACACTTGAAACTAATATAATATTGTATGTCGTCTATGATGGAAAAATAAATTTAAAAATGATTGTTAAAATTAAAAAGAAAAAAACAGAGCTAGGATAAAATATGGAAGATGAGCTGGAGAGATAACATAATCTAATGAATGGGGCACTCCGTCATGTAAGAACAAACTCTTGAACAATATTTTTGACCTTACTGTCTCCTAGTATGAGGACATAAATGATGTTATTGTGGACAGGTGAAAAATACAGAGGTAGAATGATGTAATATGTCAGCATAACACTGAACAGCTACCTGGAAATTTCCAAAGGGTTAAGAAAAAGTGTAAATCTTCATTTGACTCTTTAGGTAATACATAAATATCACCTGGGAATATAGTCAGTTCTGGTGTAACACTTGTTTTCAAAATGCAAATTAGTTCCAGTGGACTTGACGTATGAAGGAATGATTTGAACATAACGTGTGTTTGCTTGAGCGTGACATAACTTGAGTAAGCATTGTGTTTGCTTACATGATTTTGTCCTCAAGAAACACCAGGTGAGTGAGAAAAACTGTACCCAACTCAACCGAACAGCACAGGGAGATACAAACCACACGTACGTGCACGTGCCTGAGACGTCACCTGTGCGTGAGGAGCTCCTCCACGCGCAGCTGGTATAGAAACCCTGCGTCACAATACTTCGCAGTGACTCACAAGCTGCAAACCTGTCTCCTGGTGCCCACGTTTACAAGGACACCTCAGGCTTTCCCAAGGCAAAGAGCCGTATTTACGGTAGTATTTATGTACTCCTTGACATTGACCAGGTGAAAAACTGTGCCTCCCTTTTTATTGGTTCCTATCTTTTTTAAAAAATAGATATTTCTGATGAAATTTTTGAGTGTTATGTCCCTAGCCCTATTTTCCCTGCCAGTCCTACTTTTTTTTCTTTTTTAATCCGGCATAGCATGGTGATTGTTAAGAACACTCATATGTCACGTTATAGCACAACTGTTATAATACAGAGGAGAACTCCTAGATGATGGAATATGAAGCACTAAACACTTCAGTGTGCCAGGACTCTGAACCCTGGAGTAGTGTTGCCTACCAAATAGGATCCGTTCGCTACCCTCACTGCATTAGCAAGAAAATGTAAACATGTTACTTCGTCTTCATTTCTAGCTTTGCCCTCTGGTCATCTCATTCCTAATGCCCCCGCGGCTTAGTTCACCTCGGATGAACCTCACCAGCTGGCAGGACCTCATACTGTGAGCTGGGTTTTCCAAAGACCAAATGGACCATTTTCTTGTCTTTTCAAAGAGAGCCACACAGGAAGGAAAACAAGAAATTCAACTTTTAAGCGGGGCTATTCATGGCCTTCGCTAAATCGTGGCCAAGAACCATGGTTTTTCATTACGATTCATCTCACTGATTTCCTAATGGAATGAACTGGTCTTTTTATTAAGACCACAGGATAGTGAAGTTGAGTTGCCCATGTCCTGAAGTGTCATTATCTATGAGTGAAAACTGAATTACTTTTCAACATGCACTTGAGGGTCCTGGCGTTTTCTTTCACTGAGTTCTGTTTTGTGAAGATTGATTCAAGGGAAAGGAGAGGTGAATCTTGCATGTCCCGTCCTATGAGAACAATGCATGCTTCTCTGCTCTGTGGGCGAGCGACGTAAAATAGACGACCTCAGGAATCGGAAATGTCATGCTCTCAGCTCTAGTTCCCATTTTCAAAAGAGCCCAGCCATCTCACCTGCTCAAGAACATCCTGTTCCTACAGCCAACAGGAGAGTTACTTCATTACTTTCTTAGCTTTTCGGTTAAAGCTAAGACACACATACAAGGGCTGTCCAGGAAAAAAAATCCAGCCATAAATACCTCTATTTTTCTTCTCATATGGCTGGATATTTTCCGGACAGCCCTGGTACACACGTGTGCACACACAGTGACAGTTCTTGCTTCTAAACACTCCTGCTCTGTAGAGATACCAGTTTGTATAAGGAGAGAGAAAGAATTCATTTACACCTCACTCTAAATTCACTATTAGGAATATAATGATCTCTAACACTGAACCTATTATATTAAAATACTTTGTGAATTAGCAATATAATGATATCTTTGATTTGGACTAAATTTACTGTAAAAATACCCCTCTATGATTTGTAAATTATTAAAGTGAATACACTCTATTCACTCATTTGGGATAATAGAAAATATGTTGAAGTTATTTTATCTTATGAAGCAAATAGTTGACATGTGAAATACATCGCTTTCTAAGCTGAATTGTGATTTATAAGGTATTAAAAGAACTAGGCATTATAAATATAGTCAGTCAACTTATTGTAGGGAAAATTTATCAAGATGTATTTTATCTTCAAATAGCACTATGCAAATTCACAACCAGATGCAAAATTTCTGAGCCTGTGAAATTCATAGTAACTACTTCCATTTCAGCCTTAGCTAGATCTATATTTTATACACTATAGTAATATAGACCTATAGAGATGACAAGGGGACAGAGATGTACAGAAATGTATAGGAATCTTCCATTTGGAAGACTAGTAATTGCTGGAAACATTTACATGTGAGCAATAGCAAATAACTTTTAAGATTATAAGACTATGTAAGTGTGACTGTAATTTTTTGGTGTCAAATCTACATGAGTCCAACCCAAACTAAACTTCAAATGGCTACTTTGACTTAGGGAAAACAAATAGAATTGATTGGTCCTTTTGCCTCGATGTAAACACATAATCTTCTGTTGATTCATTCATTCAGTTAGTCAGTCATTAAACGTGTGTTTATTGAGCACATATGATGAGCCAAGAGCTGTGTTAGGCATTGAATAAGCTGTATAGAATGCAAAAAACACATAATTCCTATTCCTATTTATGTAGCCTCATTTTATTCTAATGTGGACAGATGGAATAATAAAATTATATACCCAGAATAGATCATAGAACCATCCAACTCTTTTATTTTGCATAGTTTAAAACTAAGATCCAAAGAAATGAAGTATTTTGGCAAGGGTCACACCTCTGTCAGTCCAAAAGTAAAATCCAATTTCCTGACTTTTTCCTAGTTATGTTGCCCCTACAAGTGACTGCTTCTACTTAGTTGATGTCATTGAAGAATATTCTTCTCATTAAGAAGTGAAGGATTTTCAGAAAAATTCCTCCCACAACCTCAGATGGAAACTCAGAATTATCTTTGATTCCTTATTTCTCCCCTATTGCTTCGTTTCGTCAGCTGCTGAGGGATATAAAGGCACGCTCTTCCATTCACGACGGCATTCTCCATCCACCCCCTGACCTCGTGTCTCATTACTGACTTACTTCTTCTAAATTAGTCCTCCTTTTTGTAACCTCCCACCTCCACCCTCCCCCACACACCTGTGTCTGTCTTTTTCTACTCAAACTGGGCCACACACAGGCCAGCGTCACGTTTCTGATCCTGGTCTTCGGTGGCTCACCATTGCCTACCAAGTCAGATGCAGTCCCCTCACTGCTGATGCGGGTCTGGTCCCAAACCAGCGCTGTGTTCTGTCTTTGCTTCGGTACGGGTGCCCCAAACTACAGTCAGCCTACACTCCGGTAGGCTTGGAACACAGAAAATGCACAGAGCCCTTTTAGTGTTCCAACAGAAGAAAAAGAAAGAAATGAAAGGAGGGAAGGAGGGAGGGAAGAAGGAAGGAAGGAAGGAAGGCAGTCTGTAAGGCAAAAGGTAGTTGAGCAGAAACTTCTTTTAAGAGGCAAGTTTGTAGTTATTACAAGATGAGGCTTTTTGATTTGTGGTCTGAGGGCCTAGCTGTGTGAACTTCATCTTTACACAGGAAAAATCCCGTTTGCATAAGCAAAGGCATCGCATTTCAGTTCTATTTCCTTTGGAGATTCAAAAGTTCTCAAGTTCTCCCTGCTCCAAACACAAACAGCAGCTCGGTCAGGTCTGCCCTCGGCACAGGAGAAGTTAAGGGACACGTGACTGTGCTAGACAAAACAAGAAGATATACAGACTGCCTGGAAATGTCTAGAGTTTGAAAAGTACCTGATGTGGAAAAAAATGAGAAGAGACATAGGAATGGAAAATTCCTTTGCTGGCTTCCTGTTCTCCTTCCTGCTAAGGTGGGATTAGTTACCAGCTGTCAAAAGAAATATCACTTTTAATTCTTATTTTGGGGGGAAAGCAAGCATTGGAGAAAAAAATACCTTGGGAGGGAGGGAGGGAGGGAGGGAGGGAGGGCGGCAACAAGGACCTTCCTTTTTACAATTAATTCCTGCAGTTCGAAAGCATGCAAGAGGGCAGACGTGGGGGAGGGGAGGACGATGCCTCCCCGGGAGACGGTCAGTGAGCCTCCCCGAGATATTTCTGAATGAACCAGCGAGCATGGCAACGGAGTTAGTGACAGGTTTGGGGCTCGAGCTATTCAGGTAAAGGCAGACGAATGCAAGCAAAAGAGTCTTTAAAATGAGAGCATCTTCTGGAATCCCGCCAGCCACCTCTGTGGCTCCTCCGATTCCCTTGAAGGCGTGCGTCCTTGAGGAGGGTGACAGCTTTTCCATTTTTGAGCCCCTCTGACAGAGGAATAGGGTTTGCCGAATGTCTGGGCGCACCTTCACGTGGCGTGTCACATCTGTGGCACGCGTGACGGTTCATAAAGCTCTCCCAAGGCAGGGCTTCAGCTCGCGCGCCCCACACAGCGAGAACCACGTCAGTGCTGGGGGCGTTGCGGCAGTATTGGGGAGCCCCCACGCCCATTCGGAAGGTCTGCTGGGCGCACACGCCCGGGGTGTTAGTAAACGCCTTCTTCTGCGTTAAGATAAGAGCACTTCGAGAGAGGTTAAAAGCAAGATCCAGATGTGTAAATAGAGCTGCACCTCAATTTTCTCTCAGTACAGAAACAGACTGGAAATAATTCTGCCCAAGAAAATTGAGGCCTGCTGTTGGTTTTTACTGCCTGGTTTCCACTCTTACTCGTACTCTCCATAGCAGGGTGCCCAGGCTTTTGGCTTCCCTGGGCCACACCGGAAGAATTGTGTTGGGCCACACATAAAATACACTGACACTAACAATAGCTGATGGGCTAAAAAATACTGCAAACAAATCTCATAATGTTTTAAGGAAGTTTACGAATATGAGTTGGGCTGCATTCAAAGCCGCCCTGGGCCGCGTGTGGCCCACAGGCTGTGGGTCGGACAAGCTCGTTCTACAGTAAACATATGTAACCTTAACATATTAGGGAAGGATAATGCAGCTCTTAACTTGTTAGCATGGTTCATTCAATGTAAGAGGCTCTTTCAAATGGTACAATCAATATTACAATTTTTATTTCAGTCATTTGCTGAAATATTGTGCATCAGCTTGTGAGAATGCTGACCTGGAGGAAGCAAGTTCAAGTGAACTCTTCTCTCTCTCTCTCTTATTTTCCCCTTCATTTTTCCTTTGCTTCTTATAATGTACGTTCTAGAGGGCTTGGAACATGGCAAAACACTCAAAGTCACTCAAGGGGAAATGAGACGCAGCGAAGGGAATGCTGGGATGACGGCGAGAAGAAAGCCAGGCACCGTCTTGTAATTCTGATGTCAGGTGGAGTCTGGGAGCATGGGGGTCTTGGGCTTCAAAAGAGGTGGAAGATGGATGAGAAGTGATAGGAAGCTCAGTAAGACAAGCGAAGGAAAGGGTCAAGGAGTCAAAAAAACGATGTGTTTTGCCCAACATGGCATATATCTGCTTCATGAAGAAAAGCACTCATGTCTTAGCATCTACGGTGTTACAGCTTTCTGCTAGGCCCCGCTGGGTTCGAATATGGCTAAGACTCAGGATCCTTGCCCACTGCTGCTTAAAATTGGAAAGAAATGACACAGACAACCAAGAACCGAAATACGGAGATCGAAAGGAAGATTGCCTTAGAAAAGTTTGTCCTTTTAAAAAATATTTTAAAAATAACTAAATTGATGTTTATAGGAGGTAAGGAAGGACTTAGTGAAAGGAAACTTGAAGGAAAGATAAGAATTTTTTTAAAGACTTTCTTTAAAAGAGCAGTTTTAGATGTATGGTAAAATTGAGGGACGATAAGAGATTTCCCACATCCTCACAACTACGACACATGCATGCATGGTAGCTGCACATTTTTGACTCACATGGAACCTACATGGGCCCATCATCATCACCCCAAGCCCGTGGTTTACACTGGGCTTTGCTCTTGGTGTTGTGCATTCCAGGGGTTTGGACAAATCTCTAATAACCTGGAGGAATCAATATTACAGCACACAGAGCACTTCTACTGCGCCAAAGTCCTCTGTGCTCTGCCCATTCCTTGCTCCCTCCATCTGCCCTCCGCCAAGCCCTGATCTTTTTGTTGCCTCCGTAGTTCCACCTTTATAGACTGTTATGTAGTAATATGTATCTTTCCATGTCTTTCTGTGGCTTGATACCTCATTTCTTTTTTAGCACTGAATAATAGTCCATTGTCTGGATTGACCACAGTTTACTCACCTACTGAGGACATCTTTTGTTTGGCGATGATGGCTAAGGCTGCTATAAGTATCTGGGTGCAGACTTTCACGTGGACATAAGCTAAAAACTCTTTTCGGTAAAGACCAAGGAGTTTAAGTGCTGGATCGTCTGTAGAAAGATAGGGTTTCAAATTGTAGAGATTCCGTTGACTTGAGGTTAACCACGTGTTAATCATTAATCAGAAAAAAGGAACACTGTCTTTGGAGAATAGTGAATTTTATGGTGTTGCACCAGCGTGGGGATTGAAAAACATTTTTCTGTAAAAGGTTAGGCTCTGAGGGCCACGTGGTCTTTGTTGAGTCTCTGAAGGTCACTGAACTCTGCCGTGACGGGGTGATAGCAGTCATCGACGAGATGTCAATGCCTGAGGGAGCATGCCTGGAATAGACACTGGAATTTAAATTTCATACAATTTTCGCGTCACACAATATTATGACTCTTTACAGTCCCCGTCCCCTTCCCCCCCATTTAGAAATGTAAAAACTGTTCTCAGCTCAGAGTCTTACAAAGACAGGAGTCAGGCTGAACAAACCAGAACGGTTTGCCAACAACGGTGCTAGAGGAGTCGCACTGAATTCCGCCCAACAGGCAGCCGCTTGGCGTAGTCCCACTTCCGTCTCAGCCATTGCTGAGATCACCGCACAGCCGCGAAGCACAGGTTATTCCGAAAAGAATTACGTTTCACTTAAAGTTTGTACATTTAATTAATGAATTCTTTCATCGTCTTGCAACTTGACAAATCTTAAAACCCTCATCTCCCTTCCCTTGGCCTCAATTTCCCTGCTGTGCTTCAGCGGCAGTCTCGGTCGGTCACAGCTGAGTGTCCGTGCAGGTCACCTTCAGGTAAGGTGGCTTTTGGAGGCAGGGACGGCCAACGGAAGGGCCGATCCAGAAACCGGTCATATTTGGCTTTACACGATGTTGTTCGGCTTCTGTGTGAGCGTGGCTGTGTCTCACGTTCTGGGAATGAGCCGGCCGACCGACTTAGCCGCAGGCGGGCAGCCGGCCCGTTTCCCCACCTGCCTCCCCACCTGCCTCCCGGCCGGCCCGCTTCTCTCTGGCCTGTTTTCTGCTGCGCCATTCAGCTGCCTCGTCCCCGCAGAGGGACCCACCCCCTCTCCCCGGCTGTCCTCGCAGGGCAGAGGCGAGTTCCCTGAATCCCATCCTTTTAAAGGCTCTCGGGACGCTGTGAAGGGGGCTCCGCTGCCCAGCAGGCCCGCGTCTGAGCGGAGGACTGGCTGGCACCCCGAGGCCGCAGCTCGGGCCGGACGGATAGACCTGAGGGAGCGTCGCCTCCGTGAGTACAGGACCGCAGACCCCTCACGAGGCTTCTTTGCACAAGCAGCTCACCTCTGGGCGGACGGCTGCCCTGATGGGCATGGGTGACGGAAGGCACAGGCCCCTTGGAGAGTTGGTCCTCTCCTGCTGTCACTGTGCTCCTGTTGGATGCGAGGTGTCTCCCGGCCGTCGTCCTTGTTATTGTGGTCATCCCCGTTTACAGAGGAGGAAGCTGGGATGCACACAGCTCCAGCAGCTCCCAGTGGCACTGGGCTAGTGAGTGACAGCACCCGCATCGAAAGCCAGTCTTGCCTCCTCAAGTGCTCATGCCTTAAAAAACGAAAACGAAGACCAAGCAACCCCCAAACAACCACCACCCTCGGAACCTGGACACAGCCCCTCAGGTTTGGAAGGTTGACCAAAGTGGAGAGGGTACACTGGCTACCAGTGCTCTTTGAAATTAAAAAATAATTCTGGTTTCTTGTCAGCACAGTACTCCTTTTGATGTCGCCGGGATTCAGGTGGCTGCCTTTCACATTCTCCGGACTTTTCTCTTGGAGCTGCCATTTTAAAGTCACCTCTTCACTCATCATCCCATTTCCTGACTTTAGGTCAGCCAGCTGTCCCCCACGACCACCTCCATAGTTCACGCCGCCCCTTAGGACCTCTTGCTGGGGTGGAGTCACTGTCTGTACGCCAACTGTCCAGTCGGGTTCTGGCCCACAGCCCACGTCGTATTTATTCTCTGTCTTAAGCTCTGGTTCTTGGGGCTGGGACAGGGAGGACCCCCCAGCCTTAATCTCTGTCTTCTATTTATCAGGGTTCATTCAAGTGTGGATGCCAGTTCTTGGAACAGGGCTGTACTCAGTAAATAATCATTAAAGGCATGTTGACTGAAGGTCTGAATGGATGCTTAGCTCTTTCTGGTTGTCCTGTCTCAGTTTTCATTGGCATGCAATCTCAGCCCTCACCTGCTGAGATGTGGACAAAAGAGTTCTCCTAAGAAGAATGTCTTTGCCTTGCTCAGAGGCTGAAAACATGGCAGGAGGGTTTCCATAAGTTAGCTCTCAACAGCCCTGTTTGTAAATATTTGAGTCACTTATTGGCACCGTTGAGCACATTTCTGGCCCAGGCAGTCTTCCTCCTTTGTCTCCCTGACTGAGCCAAACCTCAGTCGGTGACCTTCACTCTGCACCTCACCCACAGGTACGGAGGTGGTGAGGTAACCTGTCTCAGCTGACTGGCCGTCCCCCACCTCCCACATGCCAAGGGCGACCTATGTAGACTCCCAGGGTGGAATTGTAGGAACAACCAAGGTCAATGGTTAACCCAGGTTCTTGGTGTCTGGAGCTTTTCTTTCCTTTATTATTAACCACAGAATTTTTTTCTACCAGTGCTCAGCTGTGAGCACTGAGCTCAGATCTTCCTATGGCGAGAGTGAATAAAGGTAAGCATTGCTCTGCTTTTGTTACTATACCAGGCAGTTCAGCCCTCTTTTGCTCTGTTTAGGGGGCAGGAGTGCTCTGTATCCAGCCATGTAAATATCAGTGTTGAATTAAATGTAATAAAGATCATTTAATTTCCTATTCAAGCACTTTAAGTAGGAGTTCATACGTCATATTCTTTGAGTTCTAAAGTAGCTTCAAATTGATCTTTACAGACTCTATTACATAGATCTTACTTGCCAGTATATATGTAGATGTCTAAAAGTGAGTTCATCATATTCCATATTCAATACCAGATGGAATATTCTCTAATTTCTTTGAAGAGCAAATGATGGCATCCCTTATATATGTATACTTTTATGTATATACAGCTTCAAGCATTGAAATAAGCATTTATATACCCCCTAAAAAACTTCAAGAAAAACAGGTTAATTTTTCTGAAAATTGCATATAATGATATGAGAAAGAATAAACTCATACATTTTTCTGGACTGATTTTAACATGAATTAGAAGTAAATAATTTTCTCCTGTTATATTCACCTTAATCTCTCTAAAGCATTCTTTCTTATCCATTAAAGTCTTAGAACTTTTGTCTTTGAGTATGTATTCAGAAAAGCACAGACCTGTCAAACCTTCCTAGCTGGCTACCATGAATTTAGTAACATATATAATTCTGTTTCCCTTCCGGTGGGTGTAGGCAGTAAATAAGAGCCTTTCTGGGAGCCGGATGATTTTGATCACGTGTACTCTTTGTACTCTTAGGCAGTCATCTGCATTGAGTGGTCTTTAGGAAAATAGGACTGGAGAAATTCTGATGAATATATTACCCTTATGGCTAAGAGAGTCAGACCCTTAAGAAGGGAGAATATACTAACGTTATGTGTGCGACTTTTCTTAGGGAAATGTAAGCCAGCCTCTCTCTATGTCAGATTTTAACCAATAAGGTAACATGAAGCATCTAAACCATAGCTGTTTTGTAGAATGCCATTTAAGCACTTCTGAAATTAAGCCAAAAAGAAGTTTGATTGAATAGGGTCCAGGGTTCGATTCAATTCAAATCAGCAGAAAGAGAGAAAAAGAGAAAGAGAGAGAGAAGGAGACAGACAGTGAGAGAACTAAAGTAACTGACAGATGCAATCCTGCTTGAGTTTATTTTTAGAACATGAGAATTGTGGTACATCTAAGGCATGAGACTCACACAAAACAAGACCTGACAACATGTGAAACTGGAAGAAAAGACTGGAGTGGGAGGGGCCCTCGATATGCTATTTTAATACATTTTTCTAAATAAGTATATTTGGACTCACAAGAGAACAAGGATATTGGAAAAATATGTTTCTTCCATTACACATGTTAGTGATGAGTCCAAGTTAAGACTTGGATATAAATTAGTTGAAAATTAGGAATTGGCAAAAAAGTGTAGTTTTGTGGAAAATGATAGATGTGTATAAAGGATATTTACAGTAAGTATTTGGTACCAAAATAACCCATATAGTTAGTTGAACCTTCTCTCTTTTGAATTTGTAAAACCCATCATTTGAACAAACAGTTCAGCTTTTGTCGCATATGAACTTATCCTCGAGGATTCTGTTACTTCCGTGTTCTAGGAAAAGTGGTCTCAAACCTAACTTTAAGAATAGCAGGTGGAAAATGTCATTATTTTGGGCATCCCATAGACTATATATAAATATGTCATGGTGGAGTGGAGAAACAAGCATTTAGTGCTTATCACGGATGTTGTGGATGCTTCAAAATTGTATTTATTGGATCCTCTCATTTGAAGGGGACTGTTGTAGTAATAGTTGTTTTATCAATGAAGTTTAGCTTTTCGACGTTTCAGCTATGAACTCTTAGGGGAGTCATGTAACCTCTTTGACTCTGAGATTTGAACTCAATCTGGTCTGAATCCAAAATGCAATTTGGTCAAAGAGAACGTGATTTCTTGTCATTGAGATAAAGAACAAATTATCTTTAAAAGACCCCCCAGAGTCCAGCCTTGTAATGGCATTGTTTCTTCTTCTGTTAACTTCTGTACCATGTATTTTAGCTCTTAGTCTCTCGTATATTTTTATGTAGTTCATTATTATTTTTAATCCATGTGAGTCCTGCCTCCACATAACCGTGTTCCCAGTTGCAGCAATAAGCCAGCAGCTGGGAGAAGCCATGAGATAAACATGTGCTTTTTAGAAGTATTAACTCGACGCAACAATTTTGATGGTGAGTAAGTGGAACTAAATTAACTGATAAGCAGTTTAAATAATTATCATTATTATTTGTAATGCATGTCTTCTGATATACCAGAATTCAAAACTAGCATATATTGTAAGGAAAAAAATCATAAAACTGAAATATTCTGAGCTATATCCTTGATCCCAGAGGGTTTGGGACAGGAATGGGGTAATGGACTCATTTCTCCTCTGTTTTCCCAGGTGACTTTTTTCCTTTTGTAATGGAAAATTTTGAGACATGTGATTAAAGGATGATTTTTGTGACACAAAATCCTAGGGTGAGGTTACTGACTTGGTTAGTTAGTTGGCTCTGCCCAGAAAATATCTGCTCACCCACAAATGCAGCCAGTCTTTTCACAACTCTGTCCTCTCCTCATCAGTCATGAGGTGGTTCTAAGCAATGGGTAATTCAGGGCATTCTGTCTCTACTTTACAAAACAAGGTACCTGGCATCATGGCTGGACCCCAGAAATTGTTTGGTAGGTCTCCGATTCAAGTTTCTCCTGTACGTTGAGTCTGCCAAACAAGATCTTTAATAGCTCTCCTCAACTAACACTTACCTGAAAGTCACACACAACCATCCCTGATGAGCTACTGGGTTATTAATTGAACTTTTAGTGTTCCTGTAGTGTACTCTTGAGTTCTATTTATAGATGGCACAGTAAAATCCTTCCCCAGACTTGCAACTAAATTTTGAGAAGATGCCAGAATATTAAAAACTGTGAACTACACAACAGGATTGTCATGTAAAGAAACCTGCTCCTTTTATGTGTTTAGTTTGCTTTTTGTTTAGGTCAGAGTTGAGCCAACTTGTGAGTGGTTAGTGGACACTCAAGGAGAAAGTTGGGTGGCTAATTTGAACAGATTATCTAAGACTTAGGCGTTCCACACTGTTAAATTTAGGCTTTGTGGGAATAGGAGGTGGTTTCATTTCCTTATGACTAAAATTTTATTTAACCGTATTAGATAACAATATTGAGCTGAAGATAAGATTACAACATTGGCATTAGGAGTTTGAAACCTGGAGAAACATTCAGAGAAATAAAAATAAACAAAGCAAAATCACAAACCAGCAGCCCCAAACAAAACTAAACAGAAGCAAAATGTGCTGTGCTTTTCACCCACAGTATTTGAGCACAGTAGAACTTAGGACAACAGAACCAGTGAATATTGTCTGGAAGCCACTGAGATGAAATGGAGCCCATGTTTGTCTCTCTGATCCTTCAGTTAGATAATGGGGTGACCCGTAGGGGAAACTGTGCCCTCCCTTATGTAACCCAGGAGCCCCAGCAGAAATTGCAGGAACTGTGACAACCTACGTGAGTTGCCGCAGTGCCTTGTGCCCTCCCCCGACCTTCTGACGTGAAAAGAACATGGCTGTTGGTTCACTTTTGCCATACCAATGTCATGCAAAATGTCTGCCATGCCCAAGCTAACCTGGAACTAAGCAGAGAATGAAATTCTGGAACATGTCGTCTAGTATAGCTAAATTAGTACTATCCAAACCTACTACCTACCACTTAGAATATAAAACACATGATTGAGACATAGTTCCCACCTCCAAAACACAGTTAACTGCGTGGTGGGAGAGAGTCCTAATTCACCCTCATACGTATTCTACGAGAACTGCTTTGCCTCTTTTACAAGCATGAAGTGAGATGAATGCACAGGAACAAGCTTTGGAAGTGTTACATTTTTAACCTTTTTTTAGAGTCTCATTTTGGCTATTTGACATTCGATCACCTCTATTTTTAGAAGTAAACACTGGGAAATAAATTTATTGTAGATATGTTAATAAGTTTAGACTCCCTAAGATGCTTAGTCTTGTCTTGCTTCACTTGGGAGAGCGGTGGTGCTGAACGGATAGCAACCAGATCCCTGCTCTCTCGCAGATCCTCCAGTCCTATCTCCGTGCCTGCGTGCTCCTCACCAACCTCTCCTCCACCGTCCGCGTTTGTCCTGCTTAAGTGTAACTCCTCCCTCTTTTATGCTCAGAAAAGTGAGAGATAGATTAAGAAATAAAAAGTTCCCTGTCCACTATTAAAAGAAAAGCATCGAAAACAAGAAATAGCCTCAGTATATTATGCTAAAACTGTTATGAAAACTACTTGTTTATTGTCTTATCTAGATTTCCCCCACTATGTCTTTATTGGATTATGTCGGACCAACTCTTTCACCTTAATCTCCTGTCTCAGTTTCTGTTCCTTTGCTACTGGGTAGTAGGGTAGACTTGATGTATTTCCAGGACTCCAATGTTTTCTCTGTGTCTCAAAGACAGCGTCAGAGTGATAGGTGATGTCACTCTTTCATTGAAGAGTTTGTTTTCATGTCCCAATGTTTTATTACCAAAGTCATGAAAAGAAAATGTTTTTGCTGAATCTTCCATGAAAGATATGAGACTATATGGAGAAACTTATGAAAATTTTCACTGACCAATGACAAAGAAACATGTGTCATTTCACAGCAGAAATATTTTTAATTTATTGGTTGATTTTTACTTAACAAACACAGGATGCTAGCTACATGCTGTGAATCATTCTAAGTGGTTTACAAATATTAATCTATCCATTCCTATGTTGGACTTTATTTTTACAGACAAGGAAATGGGGGCACAGAGAGGCCATGCAATTTCCCCAGGGTCACACAGCTGGAAAATGGCCTAGCCAATTTTGGACCAGGGAGTCTCTCTCTATAATGTGTTTTAAACCACTAATCTGTGCCATCCAAAGAACTTCAGTTTCTCATAAATTCATATCTGTGTGACTATTAGGGATCCTAAATTATAGTAACACATACTTTGGGTTACACACACTAGTCAAGAAACCTTTGTACACAACTCAAAGTGAAAGCCTGAGAAATGCTCAGGCATTCTCACCTGGCCTAGGCTCTCTGATTATGACTTTTTTGAAGTATTCTATTGTGCTTGCCAAGCATTACATTGTGCTTTCTTTATCAAAGCATTTGGAGAATAAGACCAAGCAAATCCGAAACAGAAAAGAAGATGTGTGCATGCTATTGATGAGGCACAACCCCAGCTGCCGTGGCCCAGAGATTTGTCAAAAGCTAATCAACACAAGCAGAGCTTGACAAACATAAATCAATACGGATTTCACTGCATGGAGCAAGTTTAGTGTCCAGTGTAAGGCAGCAAGAGTTCACTGATGGAGAACCTGCAATCATTTGTTATGGCCCTCGTCATGTCTGCTGGCTTTAATACCAAATATTGAACTAATACTGTGCAAGCTGTTTGTAGATAAAAGGAGAGCCCAATGGGCCTGAGAGGTCTCTTTAAAAAAAAATCTCTTCTTAATTAATATAAAATAGCCCCTTTTCTTCATGCCAGTGATCATTAACTTAATTAGAAATTATTGCTCTTGATACGCAACTATTTACGATGAACATTTTTATGGTGAAAGAAGTCTCAGTTTTTACTATTTAAATTTATGCTACTCAAAAAAAATGATTACATCAACTTAAGTGTTTACTAATCATTTTTTAATATTTATTAAAAGAATTGTCTATTGAAGAACAAAATAGGATGTTTACTTTTTAAGTTGAAAAAACTGTTGGGCAAAATTTGGCAGTTGTCCTACCTTTCAAATTGTGAGTGCATTCATCTTAGAGATGACCGAACCCCTGGAGGTTCTAATAAACTTCTGTGTTGTGTCTGGCATTTCCTTTTACGTAGTCTCCGCTTTTAAACTGAAAACCAGATCATTCTCTGACATATTTTTGTTCTTCTTGTTTTGTTCATCTTTACTCTTTTTTTCTGATTTGGCTCCTCATGTTAATTTGTTTCAATAGCTTCTCAACGTGAGATTGCTGACCTGGGGGAGACAGTGAGGAAAAAGAAAACCAGTCCCTCATGTTACTGAGGTGTAAAGGATAGGCTTCCCGTAACTGTTCGGCTGTGACCGGAGGGAATGCTAATAAATCACCTTAACTCGCTAGGAAGAGGGCAAAATATTTATCTATAAACTAGACTTACAACTTCAGGTAACATGTTTGCAAAAGGTATCTCTGTTTACCAAATTTATATGGAGATAAAAATAAAATTAAAAGCTAGTTACGCCAGTATTTACACAGAACACATGGCTCTGACTGTTTAGAATCTCTGGTTACATCACACTTGTGATAAAGGCAGAACGAGAGACGCTAACGCCTCATAACTCGGGGTCCCCCCTCCCCACTCCCGTGCATTGCTGGTTTAGGCAAGAACCCCTTAACTGACGGGAACGGGGAGTGTCCACGTCCGTCAGGTCTCATTGCATCGCAAGAAAGCCATTCGCTCGGGCATTTATTTTTCTAGGCTCCACCTCAGATTTAATCACTGACTTATCTTCCTGTGAAAGCATTCGTGCTGGTTAAACAGGGCGCTGGGTCTCGGCAGAACCTGCTGCTTCTGCCTGTGTCCACAGGGGCAGGGGCAGAAAGGCTGGCGGCCCCGAGCTTGTAGCTGAATGAGGCAATTGTTCAGGATGTTTGTTTCTCCCCTGAAAGAAATGCTACAGGCTTGAAAGCTGGAAGATAAGGGGGAAAGTCTCCCTAAAACACTGTGTGCCTTCTCACGGACCTTCAGCTAGTTGAAAACAGGTCCCCTCTGTTAGGCTGCGGCGGGATAAAATTGCACACGTGATCTGGGTAATTGAGGTCAGTGGGAACGCTGGGACTTTCTTTTCCCAAGTACTTTTCTGGGCGGAATCATGAACGTAGCCACACAGCCCTAGGTACAGGCTGATTTGCCAGTCTCGTGGGTGCCTTCCTACGCCCTGCACAGTGGCTTGGCTTCATCTAGTCACGAGGTTGCAGGCCTGGTTCTTGCTGTGACCCAATGGAATAATGCCAATACGTTAAATACTGTGAGGCCTGTCCGGAAAGTACCGGGCCACGTCTCGTTGTGTTGACAGTGGCTGGTGCTGTTCTCGGACAGCCCTCGTAGGGCACCCGGCAGGGGCTTAATTGCGGGCAGGTGGCAGGGGTGCTTATCCGCCCTGTTTAAGCCGAGCTTCATCACCGGCCAGGGAAATGGGTTAGATGATACCAACAAGTCTAAAATTGGGTCTGCCCCATAAATAACAGAACCCTAAAATGCCTACTTAAAAGCACATTTGGGTGAACCACGGCAGGCTTTTATTTTTTAAATTTGCTTTTACGGTCACATGAGTCTCAGTTTCCGCATAGGATCAAAATAAACAGCATCTTCCCAATACGTATTTGTTTCCTCTCGCTGGTGTATTCAGAATTAGGAATAAACTACGTAAGCTGATTTATACCCCCAGAAATATACATCTGGTGATCTATAGGTACCACATAATGTTGCAGAGCAACTTTTTAAGATTTCCATCATCTCTTGATGATATGATACGTTATCATCTAAGCATCAGCTTGACACCTAGGATGGCATTTCGGGAAAACAAATTCAGAACCTGACTTATGTCAGGAAGCTAGTTTTATAGTTGGGAATAACTGTTTACCAGTCCATAAATTTGCAAAGGTTACAAGGTAGTAAATGATGCCTCAGAGAGGAAGGACGACATGGAAGAGAATTCCAAAACATGTGCAATAACCTTTCAAGGGCAAGTATGGACGCTGTATTCGGTTCCCGAGGCTTCCACAACAGGGTAGCTTAAAACAACAGACATTTGTCCTCTCACCGTTCAGGAGGCTGGGGGTGCGGGGTCTGACATCAAGGCCACCCTCTGTCCAAAGCCTCTGGACCAGGCTGTCCCTTCGCCTCTTCCAGCTTCTGGTGACCCCAGGGATTCCTTAGTGGCGGAAGCATCACCCCGTCTCTGCCTCCATCTTCCTGAGTCCTCTCTGTCTCTCGTATTGGATTAGGACCCACACGCAGGACCTCATCTTTCTTGATTCCATCTGCAAAGACCCTATGCTAAATAAGGTCACTTTCACGGGCACTGGTGGTCAGTATCTTTTGGAAAGGACACAGTTCAACCTGTAACAGATGATAATGGTAAAGAACGGAGACTCCATGCTTTCCTGAGAAAAGACTGGAGAAGCACAATGAAACAAACAATGACTGGGCTGGCCGTTTCTTAATAATTCCTCCATTAATGTGCTTTTAGTCGGCCGTTACGGAATAGTGAGGTAATGCTGGGTGGAAACATTTGTTTTTCTACTTGTTCGGAATCTTTCCTCCCTTTGAAGAGGCGTGGCCTGACTCACTCTTCTGTCGTTGTTTGCCGCCACAATTGGAATTGGATTAGCTGTCAGGAAGCAGGCACCTTTAATGCTGAGAGTAAACAAAATGGGAGAACATGTTTCACAACGTGGGAGGGTCAAATTAAAAGGGAAAAGAAAAAGAACAAGTCACCATGGACCGAGGAAAGGCGAGAGACACGGAGTGTTTTCAGAAATGGTTATCCTGCAAGCACGGAGAGCACAGAGACCTGGGGACGGACACAATAGCTCATGAGTCCGATTTCCTTCTGCAACTTCTCTTGTGCCCTAACAGCCCTGTGCTCTGAGGCGTCTGCTGTATTGTCCAGACTTCTAGCCTAAGAGGAATAACAGTAGTAACATTTGCATTTACTTAAGGCTTTGAAGAACATCAAAGTGAAAATAATAGTAACCTTCAAGGAGTGTCCTTGTGGAATTACTGACTGAACTCTTTGGGCCAGGGCTGTCTTTTGGTCCTTATTTTCCTGGCAGTGGGGAGGTGGGTGGAAAGGTGGGAATAGCAGGTGAGTCTGTCTGTGAACGGAAACATCTCCACGGTGAAAAGACTCCTGATGAGTCAGAGTTGCCTTTGGGAATTTCGACAGAGGCTACAAGAGCTTGAGCTGTTAATAATTAGTGCAAGTGTGTATCACATACACCAACACCAGGTAGATTGAAGGGACCGGTGCCAAAAGACGGAAATGACCACATCCATCCAGGTGCTTTGGTAGCCGGGGCAGTCATAAGCCAGAGAAGTAAGCACAGCAGCAGAACAGGTGGGGGGAGTGGCGAAGTGCATTTACCTGCCTTTTGTCACCAAAACAGATGCGAATTGGTAGATTTCGACAAAGCTGAAATTTATTATCCACCATCACCCCCTCGGTTTAAAGTGATTTGGGACTGTTAAAATAGAGTCACACTTGCAAGTAAATGCAAACTGGGCGAAATCTCGTGTTTCCACGAACACAATGAATCCACTTGCTAGAAGAAGTGTTATCACTGAGAATTTGTGACAATAGTCTTCATTAAGATTGGAAAGGTTCCATTTACATGTAAATCAATCCAGCTTTACCATGTTGGCTAATAGGTAATTAGATGTCTAAGAAAAACCAAGCTGCCCTGGAAAAAGAATGATCAAATGCCTTTCTTGACTCATATACAAAAGAATCTGAATCATTTATTTGGAGGGTTTTATTCACAAATGGTTCCATTTGTACGTGTTGGTATAGATGCTGTGGGTTCAAAGAGCATCTTTGTGTAAAGTTACGTCTCATTTACGACGATACCGCGCTGTTTGCTTTGAGAGGCTGAATACACACTGACTTCCCTAATTTCCCCTCCCCCCGCTTCTAACCTAGAATCAACCAGAGGAAGCAAAGTGTGCCTCACGAGCCCATAGATGCCCCCCTTTGGCTTAACCTGATTCCAGCTTCGCATACTAGCAGCCCCTGGTCAGAGCAGACCTGCAACCTTCCCTTTTTTCTCTAGGAACCTTTCCCATCTCTGTTTTCCTTTGAGACTCTGCCACATACAGTGTTCAGGGGCTGACTCCCTTCTACAGCCTCCTCTGCAGGACAGCCCCGCCGGTTCTCATTTGGGTGGTCTTTGCTTGTTTCTAAACGCTTATCATAATTTCTGCAGAGGAACCCTTAAATGGCAGGACGAACCTGCCAAAATGTAGAAGTCACTCATGGCCACTGGTTAGTAGGTATAGTGCCAATCATTTTGACAGCCAGAAACATTGTTAGAACTGGTTCAGTCTTGGACCAAGATGCCTTTGACCTAGCTCAGATCGGTGGTAACCTGGTGTTTTTATCACTCAGCTCCGCAGCAAAGATCTCACTGCTTTTGGGTCTCCTGCGCATGGTCTGTTGTGGTGGGTGGTTTACTTCGTGGAACTCCTCAGGGGTCATAGGACAGTCATCTGTGGTTAGCTCACGTGGGCTGATTCTTTGAAAAGGTCCATTTTGCCTTTATTAACTGAGACATGTGAGGTCTTTGATATTAAGAGAGTTCAATTCTAATCCTGCCAATTACTTTTATTCATAATAAGACTTTGGGAGAGTCTGTCAGCATATTGAAGTCTTATTTAAAAATTGCTAGTCTCATTAGTACCTGTCTTATGGGTTGCTTAGGAATGAAAGCAGGTAATTTCTGTAAAACGTTACCAAGGTCCTAATAAGTAATACGGATTCAATAAGTAATCACTATGATTATTACACCAAAATAGGCGCTCACATTTCCCAATGAACAAGCTTTTTATATCTGACATGACAACACGGAACGTTTGGAGCCTGCAAGTTTTTCAGATTGTATTAGGCAGCACATGAGCTCTGCCTATCGTACATCGTATAGGGAAGGAAGGCAGTTTTCTTCTTAATTCAGGTGTGCACCTTCTGATGTCCTGACAACCAGGCCTCTCAGAACTGGAAGGATTGGGTACCAGGCAAAAAGGAGTTTGTTTTAACCTCGGCACTCCCGATGGCCTCTCCTGGTTGAGCACGTTAGAGCTAGTAACACGGTTAAGGTTTTTTGATGTGAACTTTACTTTTTAGAGTGTAGACAAGTCTACACTTAAGATACATACCTCCCGAGGCGCTGCAGGTACATGACACGGCCTGCTGACGAGGGTAGCCTGTCCTCTCGCCTCTTCTATAACACGTTCTATTACAACCTAAGAGAGCATCTGACATGCTGCAACGCTCGTTTTGCAGCCATGGCGTGTGCAAATTTAATTTCTGAATCAAACAAAGGAAAAATTCCTGGGCATTTTATGTGCATTTTTCCTAATGTGATCACACAGTTGGCCATTTAATCCCAAACGAGACATGACCTCACTGAGGTTTGTTCCTTGACTCAACTTCATACGTCGCTGCACACCAGGACAGCGTCGATGGCATTGTCTGGGTGCTCCTGTCTCCTCGCTGACGTCAGGGGTTTATTTGGGGGTGGGCGTGGGGTCTCCACCAAATGTTTTTGGGACAAATATCTTGTGGGAATTTCACTGTTTTTGTCACAAAAGCCATTTAGTGGTCAATCTGGAACCTGAGAACGGAATGAGCTACCTTGTTAAAATTCTTAAATCAGAAAGGGCTCGCTTGGTTTGGTGGGTTTCGTGAGACATGAGAGGAACAGGTCATTACAGGGGAGTGGCAAGACCTCGGGGGCACCTGGACCACTTTTCCAACACACACGTATTCAAGCAGATTCTTGAGGCGATGTTACTAAGAATAGGCCCTGAGTGCGGCCCCCCAGCACATCTTTTGCAACTCGCCCGCGGTGGCCATTTCAAACGTTTCCCACTCTCTTCGCGTCTCTACTGCCGTCTCCTTTGCCCCACCAGCCCTTTGTCTAACAGGGAAGTAAAACCGCCAGCCTCTCACCACCCAGCCCATAGACTTGATTGCAGCTCTACCCCGACTCTTGCCTTGGAACCATTTTTGTGTCTTCTGCGTGCCTCCACGGTGCAGCTCCTCCTGCCCACCCCGGCCCCCGCCGGCGGACTTCTGCTCCTCGGGGGTTCAGACGTGCCAGTATCTCCTGCGTGTGTCACCTGCGCTTTATCCCCTGCAGTAGCTGCCTTCCTGCCGCCGCCCCGTACCTGTTGTCTGGCCTCACCACCCCTGCCCCAATACATTCTCTGAAATGCTGATCAGGTTGTCTGACTCCCTTGGTCCCAGCCCTTTAATCCTGCCTTCGAGTCAGAAATTCTCTGACCTGATTTGCCCGTGTTGCTTGCCCTAGCTCTGTCTGCCTCATCCTTCTCACATCCTAGATCCCAGGACCAAGCCAAATAAACATTTTTCATTTTTCCTGCTAACTCCCATTCAGTGCTAACACTATTCGTCTTAACCAGTTAATGCAACTGGTTAAGACTTTCTATTCAGTAGTATGAATAGACTAAGGGCATAAATGACACCCTTTGGGAAATGGGACTCATAAGGAACTACTGCGGCATGGATTCGCCAAAGAGCAAAAACAAACATATCCATGGTTTTTAAGGAACTAGGAGCCCATCCAAGAGCGACAAAGGCCAAACTTGAAAACAAGTTGACTCATTATTAGAGTTTTAAACGGAATATTTGCAGTTTCCTTAAGGCACAGTAAGGACTTAATAAGTGCCCACGGAATTACGTGGAAACATTTGAAACTCTTAAATCATTTTTTGCAGTATCCCTCTTAACAAGCCAGTCGTTTTAAACCCAGTTTCTCTTCCATGCCATTAAACAAATGACAACTTTAATTAAGGCTTTGTGGTATATAATAATTGCTTAGTGGTATATGTAATTTAATGAGAAGGTTCCCTAATGTATCAACTCTGTCCTATTTTATTTCCAGTACAGACCCAAAAGACCAAAATTTTTTCTGACCCAGATATGAGAAGCTAGAGGCTTTCTCTGTGAGTTTATAGACTCTCCCCATTTATAGATGCTTTAAAGTTGAATTTTGAAGGAATTGGACCTTTGAAGTGGACCTTCAAGTGCAATTGAGACTGATTCTGAACTGGATATGTCAAAAGAGACAATCAGGGGGAAATAACCAGGATTTTGAGCAAACCCTACAGCACGGCTTATCGTTCAGTGTTGGAGCGGACTCATCGGCTCGCAGGAGTCCCTCGTGCATCCTTACTAACTCCACGTTCTGACACGTGACGTCAGGAACACGAAATGGGCTATGGTTGGAGTATTTATGCCACAGAACTTGGCAAACTCTACCCCTCAGACGGCTCACTATTAAGGTTGGCCAGCACACCACTGCGCATAAGTTAAGTTGACCAGATGTCCCAGCAGTCCTGGTGACTACCTGTGATCTTAATGTCTCATCATTCAGCATTTGTCTTGACCCTTTTCACCTTCAAAAGTGACACATTCAATAAACAGTATCAGGAATAGTAAGATGCTTTGCAGATTTTTTTTCCACTGGAGGAAGTGAAGACTAAGTTAGACGGGAAGAAGCAATGATAATAGTCTTATTTTTTATTTTTTATTTTTTATTGGCTTCAGAACTGGCTGTTGGAAGTAGTTTAAGACATGTTTAGCAGAGGGACAGCATGAGGACAGGAAAGTCTTATGAGAACTACAGGGTGACACATTTTTATCTGAGTTTAAGGAAGGACTTCGTCATTGGTAGAACTGAGTCATCAAATAAGAACAGAACCCGTGGGGCTTGGTGAGGTCTTTGTCAAAGAAAGCGCTCACGCGGAGACTGAGGGCCAGCTTGAGGGGACATTGTAGAGGAGCTCAGGCAATGAATTCTTGTTCCATTGATGCCCTTTGGAGGATTCCAATTTTGAGTTGAATCCTCTGACAGTACCTGACTCAGACGTTTTGGCAGTTCTCACAGGGTCTTTGCTTGGTGATGTGTGTGTTTGGGAGTTGGTATAACAACCAGCCAGGAAAACAATTCATTCAAATTCAGAAGAAAAAAAAAAGTGACTCAAACAAGCTCTTAACTAATTTGTATTGTTCAATTTTAAAATTAATATAATCATCACAAACTTGAGAGGACGTACATGCTAACCAACTTACTATTGATTTATTTCTGATTCCAGATTTGGAAACCTATTTAGATCATGTATTTCACTTTTGCACAGTTTGGCCAAAGAGTAGAAGATAAGTCAGTGAGTTTCAAATAACTTTATTTCTTTTCTTTTTTTTGTATGTGGGTAGTTCCCTGGCTGGGAATCGAACCCAGGCCGCAGCGCTGATAGTGCCGAAGCCTTAAGCCACTACACCACCAGGGAACTCCCTCAAATAAGTTTAGAAGCACCAGCAGTGCAGGAGTGAGGACTCAGACACGTCGTCCGTATCCCATGGTAGCGGCCAGTTAGAGTGACAGGAGGCCTTCCGGCCAGCAGAAACGCACCTGTGGGTTTGTTTAGGCGAGATATACGAAACAGTTCAAAATTTTTTGTTAGGTATGGAATATCAGGTTAAAATAAACAGCTCTGTCTATTACCTACTGCCTGCATTTTGCCACACAAAAGATGGTTTCTATTTCAAATTACTTTCCTGAATTAATCAATTTGATTATCATATGGATTTTGTAGTGAAGCCAGGAGACCTTCCTGAAGTCTCCCCCAAATCTTATTTTTTAATAGCAATGACACTTAAGAGTAATTGGAGGACATTCACTTAATTAAAAACATTAACCGTTTAGCAGCATCTTACGTGACCAATGGTAACATCTCCCACACTGAAACAATATAAAATAAAGACTCCCTGCCTAGGGGGAAGAAAACTCTCTTGACCACCATAGCCCTTCACATCCATCTTCACGTTTTTCTACTCCGTTTGACAGCAGAACTCCTTACAAATGGGGTGCATGTTGTCTTCACGCCCCCTTTCCTTCTCCCGCCTTGTTCTGAATCTAATCAGGCATTTGTCTCCAAAAGTGATGAGACATCCTTCCTCAGAGTCACCAGTGACCTCACGTTGCCATGTCCAGTGGTCACTTCTCAGTCCTTGGCCTGTCATTAATCTGACAGATGATAACTCCCTTCTTCTTGTCACACTTCCTTCACACCACATATCATGGTTTTCCTGCGATTTCAAGCAAGTCTCCTTCTCAGTCTCCTCATTTCCCAACCTTGGATCGGGCGGCCCCCAGGCTTGGTCGATGCAACCCATCTCTTTTCTAACTGCTGTCACTTCTTGCCTGGTCGCGTCCATGTTCATAGTTTTAAACACCACGCGTGTACTGACGACTTCCAACCCTATACCTCCGTTTGGAGCTTCCTTTCAACTCCAGAAGGATTTACTGTCTCCCTGACATCTTCATTTGGTTGTCAGAGGGCATATCCAGTTCCACCATCTCAGTAAATGACATCATCATCCACTCAATTTCTCTTAAAGGTCCACATTTTCGTGACTCGTTTTATCATCCAAATGATAAAACTTCCTTGTAGGTGAAAAAAGGACACTGAGTAAGAACTTACGCCTCCCTCTTCTCCAGCACAGAAGAGGCAAACACAGCAGCCACAAAGCTAACTTCTCAGACAAACCTCTCTGTCCCTGGAACCCGCGAGCTTGCTGTTGGTCTTCTAATGACACATGCCTCCTCAGAACTCAAATGACAGCATGTTGGGCAAGAAGCTGTTTGCCTTAGGTGTAAGGTTACACGGTCAGGGTGTGTGCTTACATGGAAAAATCTCTGCAATGACAATACCAGAGCACCTTCGTTTAAGGACACACTTGGAAGAAGTCGTACATGTCCTGGAGTCGTTAGCAAGGGCAAATCCAGCCTTCTGGGGCTGTACGACGTTTAGAGGCAATTTGGGGCCATTTTGTGATTAGGGGAGATCCTCATTATTGAATAAACTCAGGAAGGTTTGATTGAAAGACAGGGATGTGGATGGGCAGAGAGGAAGACCATGTCCTCTTGAGTCTCGATTTCTGGAAGCCACCTTGGCAAGACTGTCCCCTACTTGTAGGCATGGGAACCAGTTAAAGAAAGTGTCGATTCACTAGAGCGAGCGGGGAGCTCAGAGGCTTTTGTGTGTGGTGAATGTGCCCGGAAAGGCAAAGAAGTGCGGATGCTCGGGTGGGGCTTCGCATCTCCATGGCGGTCGGTGCCCACAGCCCGAGAGGAAGCCGGAGGGAGCAGAGGGAGAGGCGGCCGCGGGTGCCCAGCTGCCGGGCTCTGGCGGGAGGAGAAGGAGCCGGGGTCGTGAGCCGACCGTCACGACCCGTAACTAAGGTAAGTCCGCCCCGTGGCCCACGGGGGCGCGCAGGCCGGTGCTGGGCGCTGTCCTGCTGTCCTCAGCTCCGGCTGCAGCGTGCGTGCCTGCGACCGGGCCCGTCGTGACGCCTGCTGTGGCTCGGCGGTCTTGCTTTATGACCGTGTGGCTGGCAGTCATCTGTCCTTCTCTCACACAGTCCCTGGGGACTGCTGGAGCCCACAGATGACGAACGCCACTCGTGCCATTTATAGATCACTGAAGGGAAGTGGCGCTGAGAGACAGAGGCTCAGAGCAGGAAGCCTTAGCCAGCCGACGTGATGTCCCCACACGGGCGCGTGGGAGAGGATGCGTCTCTGATTTCCTGTGGAAACAGTCATCCGTAATACTGTGTTCTGCTGTGTGTTGTCACTGTTCCCAAGTGACAGCAAAGTGGCCCTGAGAACTTGCAACTGTGTGATAAAGTACACTGTCATTGATTTATAACTAATTATGTCTTTACAACTGAAAATACAGACAGAAACACTGTAAGGCCTCCTCGAGGAGACAAGGCTGCTGGGAGGGAGCTTCAGGACACAATGAGCTTCTCAATATTGAAGTCTGATTAGGCGGAAAAGCCCTGGGCTTTCTGATTTTTAATGTTTTTGTTCTCCTGATGGCTGCCTTTCGCTCTGCAGTCGGAGCTGTTGCTATGGAGTGAGTAACACCGGTCCCACCCCAGGCCCTTCAGGTTTCCATGTCACTAGTGGAATCAGCAACGGCTGACAACGCAGCCTGTCTGCTGGGAGGTCCCCGGGCTGCACGGCCCTGAGCGTAACCATCAGTACGTCCTGATTACAAAACTCTGGAAGCTTTCCTTTGTCAAAACGCCTCCCTCATTGCTTTTATTTCTCTATGAGCCTTGAAATACTTCTGAGAATTCCCAGGGAGCTAGGGGCTGATGCCCACCCCCCGCCCCGAGGTTCTGAAAACCCATAATCCTGATGGTGGGGCCTAACCTGGCTCCTTAGTAGCAGTCTGACCTTCCCAAGTTACTGGGCTTCTCTCGGCCTTTGTCACAAGCCTTTACTAATATCTACTGCTGGGCTATGACCTAATCTCATTCGATACGGTACCTGGGGCATAGGCGCTAAACAGAGATAATTATTCCTCACCCCACTTTGGAGAAGAGGGGAACTCCGATGCAAAAAGTGAAACGGTTCATAGCTAAGCGCAGAGCAATCTCTCAGAGGATTAACTCCAAGGAACGTCCCTTTGGTTTCAGATCTGAGCAAATACAAGCCAGTTGCAATTTTGAAATGAGGAAGGCGAATACAGTTGCAATATGAAAGCTCGTTCAGGCCGTTCGTACTCCGCGTCTGACGCGGGTTCCTGACCAGCCGTGTTCGGCTCTCGGACGCCCGAGCTCCGGCTCCCGGCTCTGCCCCGGGGATGAGCCCCGTCCCTAACAGCCCAGAGATGCTGCGAGGCCACGGGAGATACACAGGATGGGCTGACCTGAGGGGCACCGAGGTTCGAGAAGAGAGGCAGAGCCAGGGACATTCTTCCGTGCATACGAAGTTCAATAAGGACGAGCCAGTCGTTTCCCATCCTGACCTTTCCAGATCCAGCCACCTGCCTCGGCCATTGGCAGAGAGGCTGCTTCAGATCAGCTCAGGCCACATTCCTGTGCCGTCCCAGTGACAAGCGTCAGGCGAAAACTACTGACACGCCTGGGGCACCTGCTGTCTCACAATGTTATCGGATTTTATAACAAATGACCCCTCTCAAAGGGATGGGGATCAAAGAGGTCAAACGACGGCTCTGAGTTCACACAGGTGGGTGGTGGAGATGGGATCGAACAGACATCAGTCTGAGTTCAAAAATCAAATCTGAGTGATTAAAGTGAGGGCCCGTTTTGTTTGTGTTATGTAAGTCAGGTCTCTGGAATGACGGGTTGTGCTAAGGACCTGGTAGGACCCTCCTGGGACCCAGGTCATCCAAACCTAAATGTACTTCTCCTTCAAGAGATGGTGTGTCCAGCCTCACACCGGGGTTCCGGGACACCCTGGAACACGAGAGTAGCTGATCTAGAACCATCTCTTCTGCCTTTGGGAACTTTCTTGTCAGCCATGATCTTGGGTTTCCTCTAATTTTTCACCAAGAAAATCCATAATCTAGTGTGAGGTTTTTGGTTTCTTTGTTGTTTTGGTTTGGTTTTGTTTCTTAAGTTTTGGACATATACAGAAATACAAAATTAAAATGAAACAGATCAGCTAAACTTGAACAAAGGCACAGATAGTACCAAAACATGGGTCAGCGTGATCTTTCCTATTGGCATGGCCTCGTGGCTCATATTTATTTTTTAGAAAAGAGAAGATCCAAGTGCTTTTATTTTAATGAGAAGATGAGGGCTTTTGGACATTGTTTATTTTTAATCCTCTCGGACAGTCTTTCACCACCGTGCATCTCATAAAATTGGAGTAAATGCTATTACATTTACTGGTTAATGAAAAACAACGTAACCGCAAACCTTTACATCTTTGTGGAAAAAAGGAGACCCTCAGAGTTGTGTAGCTCAGCCACCCACACACTCAGGAAACTCTGATATTTTGTCCAAGTTCAGCGCCCAGATGCTGAGTAAAAGGTCCCGTCCTCACTGGCTGTTAGAGATACAGACAATAAACACATGCCCCTGGGTGCCGAGGCCCATTCAGCCGGCCTCTGTGCACCCCACACACTGTGCACCCCACACACAGACCCGAGGCGCAGCTCCCATCACACCCCACGGCCGGGCCCCTTCCTCTACTGCAGAAGTGGGCACACGCCTACCCGTCCCCTCTCTGCGCTCAGGTGTGGGCTCCCTGGAGCACGTTTCCATCACCACAGGACAGGAAGTACCGAGCACCTGAGTGTGCGTGTCCGTTGGCTTTTTTCCTTGCTGTGCTGTCCTCAGCTCCCCTCCTCTGCCGTGCTGGGGACTTCTCTTAAGAGGCGAGATACCCAGAATTGACCATTACGTTGTAGATATGAAATAGCTGCCATTAAATGAACTTTTACCACTTTTGAAATTCTGTGTGGATAAAAAAAACCTATTTTTGTTAAATCTCTGCCTTGATTGTCTGGGAAGGATCAGTTTTAAAGCTCACTTGGCACTCCTGCCTTTTATCTTTGCTGCCCTCCTGGGCTTGGGACTGATCAGTTTTTAGTGAGTCAGTTGCCTCTGTTTCCCTGCTGCGCATTTCTCTGATCCATAGAGCTCAGAGCACTTAACCCCACCACGTGTGGACCCCTGGGTTCCCATTTCCGAGGTGCATCTGTCTGTTAAGCACCCACGTGACGCTAAAGCACGTCCCATGGGACGCAGCCAACACCCCTTTCTCTGAACTTGTGTCCCAGTCCCAGTGACAGGGTTTCCTCATCTTCCTGAGATCGGTCCCAGGACCCACCTTACCCTGATTCTGCTCTTCTCATAGTGGCTTAAAACTTTAGTTATGGCATGAGATGAATTTCCTGGTGTCCTTTCCCCCCAACATTTATACCTATGTAACCCTGGACGGATCTGCCAAACTAGTTTCAGTTCTTTGTCCGTAACTGGGGATGATATTGCTACCTGGTTCTTAGGATTTGGGGGAAATGAAACACATGCATAGATGTAAAGTGCCTGGCCCTTAAGAAGTATTTCTTTCCCCGCAGAGGACTGTATCCAACCCCTGTCCTGGCTCGGTCCGCAGCCCAGGGCCCAATCCACAAGTGCACACCCAGGACCCGATCGCCTTTGGCCAAGTCCCTGACGTGGAGTGCTTGCTGGCCTGCAGGTCCCTTCTTGTAAGCTCCCCAGCTCTCTGTTTCCCTCCTTCTTGCCCCTTGGCCTCTCCTTGGGTGGCTGGAAGCTGAATAGTAAAACCCTGTTGCTCTTTCCCTCTATACTGTCCTCCAGTAGCTTAACTAAACTTCTGGTCTCCCAGAGTCATAGCTAGACCCGCTTTCAAGCACAACGAATGCCCCACTCCAGCTCAACCCTAACCCCTTGGCCTTTGCCTGGGAAGTCACATATATCAGATTTGATACTTAGAAAGGCATTACTCTCTTCTTCCAGAATCAGTGCTCCCAGCCACTGGGGTGACCCTCTCAGCTCCCCAGGCCCACATGCCGCACGGCAAAAGGCTGTGCACGCTGTGTCTACAGCAGCTGCTAGGTGAACCTTAGCTGTGTTCCCCCAAGGCCCAGAGTGGGAGGCACTGCTCCTGCCTCAAACATTCTTGACTAATGTCCATACGTTCCTTACCACGTGTAGTTTCCTCTAAAGTGAAGATGAAAATCTGTTTCTCTCCCCATCCCAACCTTAGGTCGTTTTGTATTTTATGATGAGAGAGTCAGGTGTGGGCATAAGAGGAGATGGCATCAACCTCAAGAGAAAACTTTCCTTGCTGACACTTCTTTAGATTCTTAATGTTTCGATCAGGCGGGCTTTCGCAGTGGACAGTAATTTCTGTAGACTGTAACGCACTTTGAGAGCTGATTTTATCAGTAGAGTGGGTAGACACTCTTGAGAAAGCTTTAAACCCACCACAGACGCCAAAATAGCTCCCTGAAATGGGTGTTCAGAGTTACAGAAGACCATATAACTTCATTCTAGAAAATTTGGTTGGAATCTTCCATATAAAAGATACGCACATGCAAGACCTTGACGTTAATCTTTACGTGCCATTTATAATCTGCCTACAGAGACCTGGGTTCCAATCTCAGTTCTTTCACTTTCCAACTCTATTACATATAGTGAAGATTTTATTTCTCCATCCTAGTTTGTGCATTTGCAAGACATAAAAGAGGTAATAACACCTACTTCTCAGGATTGTTGTCAGGACTAAGGGCAAGTGACATAACCCTGCGGCCTTGAAGGCAGCTGTCACTGAGAGCGGAAGCTGGGAGCACATAGGGAAACCCTGCTAGCATCACACATCGCCTGTGAGTTGGACCTTCGAGTTGCACCACACTGAACTACATGGTGACACTTCCGACTTCCTGGCCATCACTGTTAGATAGTTGAGATTTTGGTAAGTGTTGCTCTATTGTGCTGATAACAAAATCTCCTTGGGGAAAATGAACAGGGAAATAGGCCCACAGATGGGCAAGGCCACAAATCCCAACGTGTTGCTTCCATGAGCATTCTTTGATTCAGATGACGAGGATGGAGAGCATGAATAGCCCTGCTAGGGAGAGGCAATGGAAACCAGCCTTGCTTGATGGCACAGAGGGTGCCAAAAAACATACACACATTTTAAGAAAGGAAAAACTGTATTAAAATTGTAATACTCAATATATACCAATAACAAAAGACGAATACAAGTCACATTTGACTTCCTCAATGACAGGTGTTCAAAGTGGTTACCATCAATATTTATGTCGTACATTGATAATACCACTTAAAATGTATGTACATGTTTTTGGCACCCTTGGTATATTATTGTGTTTTCATGCCTGGGCAACCCTGGGACCAAGAACACAGGACCAAGTGAAAACACTGGGTTGAAAGTGCTAGGGTGTCAGGAGTGGAGTCTTACACTTTGATTTCGCAAGATTTGGGTGCCACTTAGCCAAATACGTGTGACTAACAGGACCGAAATTCCCTTGGCCTGTTATGTCTCCTGTCTCATGTTTGTGGATACAGAAGCTGGCATGGGATATTCACAAATTGTTGAAAGTCTGATTGGAGGATTGGTTTCTAACCTTTTTGCAATGAGAGCGTCCCATCTATCTTTCTACTGAGAAGTCCCATGAGATTTGGGAGATCAGATGCCGATGATGTTTACATTTCTCCGTTAAGAAGCCAATATTTTTTCCTCTGTTTCTGAACTCTATGAATGGAAAGAACTATTTTAGTTCCTAGCATATTCTTTCCATTAAGATTTTAAACTTCTCTAGTTCTGCCAGGGCTCATCTGTTGAATGAATTTTTCATGTTATCTACCCTCCATGGGTGCAAAGTGGCATTTTGATTAAGGTAAAAAAAAAAAAGGTAATTTTATTACCAAGAAAACATTTCCCTTCATGTGTTCTTCCAATCAGTCTCAAGGATAAAGGGAGGCCATGCTGGCTACAGTTACCATTGTTACGGATAATTTTTAATAAAATCGGTAGCTAAAAAGTGTTGAAATTTCAAAATATATTGGAAATCTCTGTCCATATTGCTACGGTCTTGGCTAAGAATGAATTTTAATTCGGATGTGGGGAATCTATTTGTTCCAGCCAAACACCACTCAAATTTCCGTAGGCAGATGATCTGCCGGATGAATTAGCCCAAGGAATTAAAAATAAAGACTCTCAAACTGTGTTTTGCTCAACCACCCAGCATGTGCCCCTGGATTACATCCTGCCTGTCTGACAGCTTGAATCCAGGCAACGGGAAACTCATTTGACTAGCCTGCAATGTACAGAAACGGGGCATTCTTTCCAAAGCAAATGATTTATTCCAAGCCAAATGCAAATCAATTTTCTCACTCCTTTCCTTCTGCGCCTTATGTAGGACACCATCTTTCTTCATTAGCCTAGAAAATCAAGAATGAACCAGTAAAGCAGAATGCTGAGGAAGCACCTTTGCCCCTTAAATGCTGGGAAAGATCTCAAACTATAACCCCTTTCTTTTGGGTCTACAACATCATGAAACTGCTGTTATCCTACCATAGCGCAGGTGTCCTCAGCGGGCCGTCTGGACAGGATGTCTGTAGTGTCCTTGGCAAGCTGGAGTGCTTGAGGGTAGTAGCATCATCGTAGTCCTCAATAATGGTCCTCCCAAGGCCTCAGATACGTTAACCCTTTCGGTGCGACTGTCGACCAAAGTCGACTGTAGGGGCTGGGTGCAGGAGGGACTGAAGTCGCCATCTAGGGGTCTCGTGCTACAGCCCTGCTTGCACGCCAACAGAAACAACGTAGGAAGAAACTAACGTAAAGTGTGACTGTAATCCATCCCTTGTGAAATTCGTACTTTGGCCCAAATTCTGCACAAAATATTCAGCACCAGGACAACTGGAAAAAAATTTTTTTTCAGCGCCAAAAGGGTTAAATGTTGATTGACTTGAAGAATACATCAAGGCTGTTTCCATGATCTTTCCTAGCTGCTGACAGGCCTTGGTATGTTCAGCTAAATGACAGAGTCCCCTACAGGGAAGGTTCAAACATTCCACCATGAGGTTTAAGAGGGAAGTGCCCCATCTGTCCCACACTGAACTCCCTGTTCGTCACAGTGAATGCCCAACCTAAGAAACGCTGGGGACCAGGTCCCTTCTCTTTGTAGGAGAAGTGTTCTTCCTTACCTGGGTCACCTCGGTTTGCAGAGGCGTTCTTAGGTCATGACCTCAAACCTCCCAGCGCGGGCAGGGTGATTCACGCTTCTCGTCCAGCACTGGAGTGGGAACGAGAGGTATAAGTGGCAGAGAAAGTACGGAAAACGAAATGCCTGGAAATCCAAGGCTCTGTCTGATGCACTGACTTCTGTCAGCTGCCTAAATTTCCTATTACCTGCAGTCAATGGCACGCTCGCTTTTTTGCCAAGTGCCCTTGAGAAGGCACAGGCTAATAGAAAGCTGATCTCTTGATAGGCAACACGCTGCGTGAGGTACTGTCTCAGAGGGCTATCTGGATCTTCCGAGAGAGGCCTTCTGTCTGTGTTTTAAGGCCTTCTCAATTTATCTGTATCCACGGGGAAAATGGGAGTAGAGGTTGCTTTGTCTCCTCCCCCGTAGAGCTGCACTGAGTTTCATTTGGACAGCTTAAAGCAGAAACTCCATCACTTAAAGGTCACAGGAGCTGGAGACACTATCCGGAAGCTCCTAATCGCCGAGCACATCGTATTTGTGGGTTCAGCGATTGCCAGCAGAGCCGATAGACGACAAATAGACTCTCTGTAAATCGCCGAAGAGGACAATTTGCAGGCAGTTCTCCCAAAATGGGGGAATAGCAACGGAGAGATAGGAGTTGGTTTTCTGTTGGAATACCACGAATACCAAACTTGGAGAAGGTCAGAAGCCACGGCACATATGCTTTCCATAAATTGCATTTATTTTGGAATGAACAGTTCAATTAGATTCGACCTAAGCAGCTCGCTCCCCAGCCAAACTGTCCGGGAGCTAGGAAGGGCCAGCCGCAGGTGACCCCGGCACTGAGAAAGCAAAGTGAGTGACAAATGCAAAGTGACTTCAGTTCTCAATGTACATGTGGTTGTGTGCAGCTCGGTCACATCTCCTGAAGGTGCTGTGAGGCAGTTAGGTGCTAGAAAGGAACTCAAACAAGTATGTAAAACTGGCAATGGGATCATTCATGGTGGAAAATAAAAACGGCAGATTCTCTCTCTGTGTGTCCCTGCTCCCCACCCCCACCAATTTGGGTCTATATTTGAATGAACTGTAGTCATGGCTCTAAGCATTGACATATGTATTACATACAGGTTACTATGACAGGAGGGTTGGGCACCCTGCTCCATTCTTCTCTCCTGTGCAATCCTGTGGTCTGCAGTTTTCAGATGGACAGTCACAGGCACAAAGAGGTTGGCCAAAGTGCTGTTAGCCTTCCTAGTGGTCAAGCAAGCATCTGAACTCAAGGTCATGTCTGTGATAACCCAGCATCTCAGTTCTTGAAAGTTGAAGGTGGTAGAGGTCCGTCTTGAGGATATATAAGAATCCATGGGGGAGCAAGGACATCACAACGATTGGGTGGAAACCCGGGGTGTGTGGGTACAACAGGCTCCCCTAGGATGTTGGAAGCAGGTTGTCAGCAGACTATGAACAGTGCTGACTGACATACAGGCACTCCTCACTGAACAACCAAGTTCTGTTCCCACAACTAGTCCTTTAAGCGAATTGGTCGATAAGCGAGGAGCTCAAGGCGGACATCTTGGGGTATGTCATGGCGCCATAGAGTACGTATTTTTCAACAGATATCACGCAACACCACATGTAAGTGAAATATGTCGGATTGCGTGATTGCACACGCCTTGTGTAGTGAGTATGAACCGACTGTGGGAACGGCCCAGAGACAGAAAGGAGATTCCCCACGATGGAGAAATGGTCCCAAGTCTGAGCGGTCACTAAACAGGTAGGTCGTTAAGTGAGGAGTGGCTGTACCCTACTGCTGGGATAGCATAGTACTGAACGAGGTTTTGGAGCTCCAGGGCCAGCTATTTGGGCACATCTGCCCCATGCCTCTCTGATTGTGCTCCTCAAACCCATCCATTTCAAAGGACCATTTTCTTGGGTCTTAAATGTCTGTTAACACAGACCTTAAAGTATAGTTGCGACATAGCACAGTTGTTACCATTTTCTTTCCAAAGTTATTGAAGATATTAAGATAAAAGAAAGATTCCTAAAACAGACTTTGGAATTCCAAGCCAAGAAGTGAAGGTATTAGCAGTTTAATATGTTTTGGAATGGGGGAGGGCGGGGAGAGGGCGCCGAGCGGGGAGACCTGCATCTGATGCCTGTTTAATTTTAACTCCACTGTGTGTCCCCCGATTTGTTCCCAACTGCTTTCATGATTTCCCCAATTGGTCTCCCGTGGCCAAATCAGCCCCGACTCTCTTTCCTCCTGCTTCCTTGTTTTAAAGAGATCTGGTTTTACTTAGATGAATGAAATGTCACTATATTTGTTTCTGTGAATTGTTCCAGCAAGAATTACAGCATCAGTGTCTGACTTTAAACGTCTGTAAGACTGTCTGCCTCTCTGGGCTATTTATAGCTGCCTTTTAAACACTCTAATAAATGCTTTTAAATTGCTATTGGTGTGCTTTCTCTTTATACAGCCTTAGAATTGGTCTGTTTCAACAGCACCAGCTGAGAGGACCTGTTTTTTTCTTTTTTTGCAAAATGAATGCATGTTCATTGTAAAATTTTAGAAAATATAAATAAGCAAACAGAAGAAAAAGGAGGAGAAAAATAATCCTAACAAACAGAGACGACCACGATTATAATAACATTATGTTATATGGCGTTCTGTCTCTTCTCCATGCTTAGATATATTGGAACTTAAAAAATTAATATTGTACAAGCTGTTTTATAGTCGTGTTTTATTTTTCCCACTAAACAATATGTTTTCATTTTTCCTGTCATTCTTTTATTCCATTGCTTTTACTGGCTACATTAAAAGTAACGAGTAATGATATGATTGCATTATACCATTACCTATAAAACAATCCCACATTTATTAACTGGCCAGGCCATAGCCAGCGTTTGCTACTACTAATAGTCCTACAAATTCACCATGTTGCTGTGCTCATCCATGAGAAGTTCTTTATTGTAAATTGCTACAACTGGAATTGCTGGGTCAGAGGTTGTACCGAATTCAGACGATTCTCACATACCTTCTCTCCCGAAATACTTCAAATTAAATCTATATGTATTCTATTTGAATATATCTTCAAAATGACAATATAATAACATGCCTTAGTGTAAAGAGAACCACATTGGTAATAATTCAATCATTACCTTCACAAATTTGTATTAAATATTTCTCAGTGCCAAGCACAATTTTCTTTCAACTCCAGATTTCCAGAGAGCTTTGCAACCTAGTTACATGCAGCAATCACACTGAACTCTACAGTTCCAGAAAAGCTTATAAGCAAAAGTAGTAGGTATTACTTTAAAAAAAAAACAAAAAACAACAAACCACTGTGTATGAACTGACAACTTGGACAGAGGAAGGCAAGGTGAGCTGGTGGTTGTAGAACAGCCCACAGTTCTCAAAATGCTGACTCTCTTCCTAGGACTGCAGTCTTCTTGAGAATGTGGCATTGCTCAATTTGCATTATTCAATGATTGATTAATTCATTCCTTCAAAGAATAATTAACGAGTGCCTACATGCCACATGCTGCTCTAGGAGCTGGGGATACAGTGCTAAATAAGACAAGGGGACCTCTTCTCCAGGAGCTTACACTCCAGTCCAGGGGGCAGTCCAGCAGCATAGCAGTAATTCAATCAGTAGTGGTGTTTTAAAATGGATAAATCATGCTAATGAGACAGACAACAGTGGTGTGGGGAAAGGTTTGAGTTTCTGTCCTCTCCAGACAAAGCCTCTTTTTAAAAACTGACATTAAAGATAAGACTTCAGTGATGACAAGAAGCCCTGCAAGTAGAAAAGGAAGTGCAAAGGCCCTGGGGCAGGACCATCTTTGTGTGTTAGAGTGGAATTTACCAACCTTTTCCTTTAAAGAGCCAGGTAGCACCTATTTTTTGGCTTTGTGGACGGCATGGTCTGTGTTGCAAGTTCTCTAGTGTGGAGCAATAGTGTGACAGTCAGTAGCCATAGACAATATATAGATAATAGTCTGTGTTTAAATAAAACTTTATTTACAAAAAAACAAACAGTGAACCAGATTGGCCTTTAGGCTATGGTTTTTTGACCCCTGTGTTAGTGGAAAAGACAGCTACAGTGACACTAGAGTGAATGGTGGAAGGAGAATAGTAGGAGAGCCCAGTGATGGGCAGACAATAGATACGTTAGTTTGATTCCTGGGCAAGGTGCTGGCCATTGTATTTCTTTGTATTGCTCATTTATTCCTTATAAAAACCTTCTGAGATGTCAACCGGTGTCCCTATGTTTTAAGTAAATATGAGGAAGCTTAAAAGTATTTGTGAGGCGCTGATACTGTAAGTCTGAGATGTGCTGGAACCCTAACTAGCACCCAGTCCGAGGCTGTCACGGCCACGGTCCTGCCCTGGAGCCGTGCGCCCCTCAAGCCGGAGGCAGTTGGGACTGTAGCCCACAGCAGCGGGAGGGGGGCTATTTGCAGGTCAGAATAATCGCTCCGATGAAGGCGGCAGGAGGGCAGTTAGAGGCTGGCAAAACCAGGTAAAACCAGGCAAAACCAGGTTTTGGTTCTTTGCCTGGAGAGCCTGCATTCTGCGATGAGACACAGGTGAGTCCTTGTGGGAACCGGGCCGTCGAATTAGCTTAGAGCACGGGGTGCAGCAGCCAAGTCGCACGTGTAATAGTGAGCGCGGTGAGAAGCAAATAGTGGCGGTGCCTCAAACAGGGCAGGGCAGGGCACGGGCCCGAGTCCGTAGCGTTTCTCCGAGGGCTCGAGCCAGGGAAAGTGGGGAGTCCGGCCCGGCCTCTCCGCTCTTGTTAGTAGTAAGTGGGCCCCCGGTCCCTGCGCCAGCCCCTCGCCGTGTCCCTGCGCCCCTTTGCGTCCTTGCCACTGAACTGCTGTCAGCACTTACCTCATTTTATTGTGTTCACGTTTTTTGATGCCCAGTTCTCAAATGCAGATTCCACGCAGGTGGGACTCGGGTCAAAAAATCCTAAAAATGGGTGGATCTGGCACACATTTAAAAAAAAAAAAAGAATGAAAACGAAATGAGAATATAAACCATCCGTAGCAAAATCTCCACTGGAGAATTTAGGGGCCATGGGGGCAAGTACTTTCCTCACACCACAAGGGGCAATTGAGCTTCGGTGTCTTAGGGACATTAGATCTCCCGAAATCCAGCTTCTGCACCAACCCAGATTCAGCTCCACTGCAGGCAGCTGGGGCTGGCTTGTCCCCAAGACAGGGTTGGGCAGGCTGATTCTCAAGGTAAGATCAAGAGAAACCTTCTGAGCCATCTCAGCAAAACATACACAGCCATTTCGGACAAAGAATGGGCACAGTAACAAGGAAGTAAGAAATGTCCAAACCTGTAGAGAATTTGTGTGAGACTTCAGTGGAGCCAGCCAGACAACATGGGGTGGGGTGGGGTGCAGATCTAAATGCTCCAGAGAATAACAGTCTTGCAGCTTCTTTTACACATTTGAAATGAAGGCGGTGACATAGGGAAGTTTGGAGAAAGCCCAGGGATTGACTTACAGGATAGGTAACAAGGCGGTGTGCTCCCCTGGGGGTCAGGACGCCCTTTGAAGGGTTTTACTTCTGGCATTTCAAAGGTGTGCTAACGGGCACACAGACAACAGACAGGGCTAGCTGACGGCAGAGATAGAGCTTTTAGTAGAACGTTACCAGTCTGCGGTGTGACACCCACCATGACCTGCCCAGTTGGCCATTTATGATCAGATCACCCTGTGAGGTTACTTTCCCTTTGCCTCCACCGTAAGTACCGTGTGAGTTTCTTTAGCTTGTTAAATTGGCCAAGCTTGTCAGCCGGGTTTCCTTTAGGGTTTCCTCGAGTGAACAGCAACGAAATTCTTAGAGCTGAGTGTGTGTGTGTGTGTGTGT